>RJWH01001307.1:0-89593 GCA_004363575.1 Solenodon paradoxus
CTGTTTTCATTGGTATTCTATTTATAGTCTCTGTTTTCATTGGTATTCTATTTATAGTCTCTGTTTTCATTGGTATTCTATTTATAGTCTCTGTTTTCATTGGTATTCTATTTATAGTCTCTGTTTTCATTGGTATTCTATTTATAGTCTCTGTTTTCATTGGTATTCTATTTATAGTCTCTGTTTTCATTGGTATTCTCTATTTGTATTCAGAGAATCCCTGTGTCCACCAAGAACATTCAAAGACACCGATCTTCCTGGGAGCAGAAGCACTACTATGGTGACTTTCCTTCCAGGGACGCCATCTTTCTCCTGAGTGCTGCCCACTTCCTGTGGAGTTCGGGTTCTTTCTATCACAGAAGTACTTGTGTTTACCAAGAGGGTGGGAGTGGGAGGGAAGGAAGGAGGGAACAAGGTGGTGGAGGACACTAGAGCTCTGGTCCTGGGCGTAGTGTGGGGTCCAGACAGGGTGATTTCAATATCCTCCAATGCATACAGTGATGGAAACAAAAGAAATAATAAAACTATTTAAAAAGAGTACTTGGAATTAATTCAGAAAGTGACTGGTGCTATAACACGATGAATTAGACTTCCCACCCTAACCCAGTCTTCACGGCTTACGAAAGCGCACACGCTGGCCTCCAGGTCTCTGTCGTCCCTCTGAATTAGGCTCCTATAGGCTTGAACAAGTACCCACTACTCCTTTGGATCTCCTTCCAGCAATAGTTCATGAACTTTATTGGTAACTATTAAAAAAATTATTGCATACTATAATCAGACTCAGGTAGTTAGGTCCATTCATTTATCTATAGTCTCTCCCCTTATTTCTCCACTCTCCATCCTTCTATCTAATCTAATCCAATCTCTTTTCCCTATAGCACCTTTAAAACTTTAAACATTTTTATTGGTCACATTACTGATAACACTTTTAAAACCAGAAATTCCTTGAGTTTCTGCTGTACAAAAGTGCAGTAGCAAAAATCTGCAGTAGCCAAATAGAAGAAGGAGATGATGCTGACCGTACTATACCGTCTGGCTGGGCTAGAACTGAGCAGATGCAATTAGATATATGATCCTTAAATGATTCTGCAAGGGATGCCTTTTGATTAGTAAGGAAAAGAGTTCAAATGCTTTTTTGAAGCAGTTTTCAATAAAAGATAGAACACGGAAACATTGAAACAAAACCAAAATAAAACCCCTCAAGTACCAGTCATATAAGAAAGGGAGGGAATTCTAAAAACCTAAACTAAAAAGAACTGTTATCTATTTTATTTTAATATTTTAAAAGAAGGTGAGCGGGCAGGCAGGCAGGAAGTGAGAGGGGAAATAGCATTTATTTATTTTTATTTTGTTGTTCACACTGGTTGTTCTCCACTGGACCTGGGACTTGAACCTGGGGGTATGTGGCCTGCGTTCCTTTGGAGGCGATTGACCTAACTCCTACTCCATCAGCGTGTGTCAAGAATTACTATTATAATTGCGCCTAAAACTCTTAGTGCTGAGCTTCCTGGGAGCCTAAGTAAGAAGAGAAAGATGATAAGCTACTTAGCTGTCATACCATAATAGAAGAATATAATCAGGTCTTCTGGAGTCCCCAACTTTTCTCTAACTTTGAAGACCCTGAAAATGATCGCGTGGTTCTGTGTTTAACACCAGAGCACAGACTATTGGGTAATAACTTTAGTTATAGTTTCTGCCAAAGTTATCCTTAGACGTTGAAAAAAATAATCAGTAGGAATGTGAAGATTGTTTGCTGTAGACGTGGACATCTGTGTTTTCCTGCCCCGGTTTTACTTCCCACTTTCTGGTCAGGGCACCCTCATTTCATGTTGGGGAACTGTTCTCCTTTTCCAGTGAGAGTGTCTCCATTTAGTTTTGGGCGGGGGGCTGTCAATCTATATGCCGTCCTTTAACCATGGGGTTGGTGTGCCCTAATGTTTAGATTATGTTTAGGTTAATCACACTTTCCCCAGGGCCTGGAATTCTGAGCAGAGTGACAGGAAGGCCGCAAGTAGCCAGAATGGATCATTCTGCCTCCCACAATCCAGAGATCTCCTCCAGTTTGGCCCCAGAGACTGGGCAACTGCTCCGTCCCGGTCCTTTCTGACCTTGGTGCTTCGATCATCCTTACAATCCTGAAAGACTCCTAATTTCCTTTTTCTGCCCAAATGCCAATATTTTGCAACCACAAAGCTCTGATACTCAGGTAGACATTTCCTGGAATGTGCTGCTGTTCGGTTTTCAAATTCTGTTGCACTAAAGTGATGTGTGGAGCAGAGTATATGTGTGGAGAAAAGTGAGGACACCATGCTTGAAGCATCTCCGAGACTCCACCCGGAAAGCACGGGTGCACACGCATCCTTCTTTATAGGCACTTTCCTTATGAAAAGTGTGCATGACTAACTGGGGGGCGGAGAAGGGAGGTAACCCCTGGGATTTCATATGCACATTTTTTTCTTAAGTGCTTTGAACAAAAATAATCCTAATTATTCTATAGTCTTGGCCCATAACTTCCATGTTCTGGCCCCTTGTAGGAGAAAGAGTCTTGTTCTCTTGTTTATAAGGGTGTAGCCCGGCTCTTGGCGTTCGCTGTAAATCTGCAGGGTTTTATGATTTGGATGCCAGGCTCACCTTCCTGCCAAATCTCTGTACTGAAAAAGTCGTGTCATTTTAAGTAATGATGCTTTTGCTGCATCCAGAACAAATAAGGTAATTTTGGTATGCGTTTTGAGATGGATCCCTCTTGTCTCCCTGTCTGGGGGTGGAAATGGTATCAGGGAGGCAAACGGCTGTTTTGGTCAAAATACCCAAAAAGACATGGTCTCAGGCTGTCTGCACCTCAGTTCTTGAGAAACATTTGTAGTTGTTGTTTCAAAATGTGCCAGGCTTTCTAAGTTCACTTCAGGACAGCATGGATTCTTTAGCCCAGATAGTTAAATACCTCTGACTTTGGCAGTCATGACCTTCTGGGGAGAGAATTTTGACCTGCTTTGCCACTTTGATTTAATACAAGGCGGAAATCCTTCAAGACAGAGCTCTCTGGATCCTCCAAGTTCATCTGACCTTTGTCAGCTGGGCATCCCTCGCGCCCCCTTCCCCCTTCCGCTTCGCCATCCCACCCCCTTGCCTTTTCTCTGGGAGCTTGATGCTTTGTAGAAAATGAATGGCTTTGCAGAAGTGCAAATTTGGGGGACTATTGTACAACCAAAGGAAATTCAAATTAGCCTTCCCTCTGTGGGAATCCTCTGGGGGGATATTTAAATATTCATGTATAGAGTGCAGCCAATGTCTGTTTTCGGGTGTTGACACAAGATCTGAATGATAGATCTCAGTGGTTTTCTGGAAGTCAGGCGTCTAGAAAAATGAAGCATCTAGACTCTTAAAAAAAACCCCAAACCCTGCTAATTGATGTGGCCTCTGTCCGCTGTGTTTGTGGTAAATAGCTCAGGCTCAAATCTCAGCCCTTCACTCCTGCACCCAGAGAAATGGCAGTTTTCTTTTTCAGGTGACTTAATGCTCTGGTGGAGCAGAGGCTGAGCCCGGAGATGGGTATGGACTCAGAACAGGAGGGGACATGAGCTGGCAGTTTTTACCTAGGAGCAGGACAGACCTTCAGTGGCAACTTGGAGGGAGTCTGAGAAATAAAACTTAATTTGCAGAGATCTCAACATACAAGGCAAATAAATGTGCTCTGCAGTTTGGGGCCACATCTGTGTTTTCTTTCTGACCCTCTTTCTTTTCTGCTTCTCTCCTCCTACTTTCCTCACAATCAATGGGGGTGAAGTTCTTTCCATTCCTGAATCTCTTTGAACTCTTAACTGTGGAGTCTTTGACAGATTTTTTTTTATAGCTTTCCCAAGGCGAGATCACCACCTCGCCTTTCTCCAGTCTTCCTTATTTAGCAACTCTAGGCTCTTGGTGGGCTGGAAGTCACAACTGGATTGGACAAAAAACAAGGTTGGCTGTTTCTTCAAAGCTCTTGCTTGGGGTGGGGGGGGAGCAGGGGGGACTCCCCCCCCCCCATTTCTTCCTCTTTGACTTTTCATTCTGACTTTTCCTTTTCTTTCTTGGTTTATGATTAAGAAGGCATTATCTTTTCATTAGGTGGTCATCAAAATTCTTTGTTGTGAATTTTGTGGTTGTAAATGAAGGGAACAAATGGATTGATTCATTTGGATCCAAGGACTGGAGATAATTAATATACTGTTGATTTTTTATACAGTGCACTAAAAAGTCTATCTTGGAACTTTGCATAGTCTGCTTTCATTATGCTAAAGACTGATGTTATTTGTTCTTTTTTATTGGAATCACTGGTCCCTCTAAGTAGGGTACTTAACTTTGACTTGAAACTGCTAGGCCAAATGATAAGAAGTCAGTGTGTGATCAGTGTGTGATAGAGCAAATTAGTTTTCAGCTCTTGTAATTCTTTGGGCATCTCAGACTCAAAGGAATTTTTATGTAGTGTAACATGTTCATAAGCATTCATGTATTTTTTTTGACTTCACATTATAAATAGGAACAGAAGCCTACCTAAGAAATTTAATGGCATGCCATACCCTGGTGGCTCAGGTGTTAAGTCTGCAGCTCCAGCACAGTCCATGCAAAAAACGAGGGAGAATAACCAAGATCAACAGCTAACTAAATAAATTAAGTCTTCTTCCCCTTCTCTCTTCCTTCTTTCTTGCCTGCCTACTTGCCTTCATTCCTGCCTGCTTCCTTCCTCTTTAAAAAAATAAAGAAAAGAGAGATTTAAAAGTAGATTAAGCTCTGCCAAAGCAAAAAGCTAAACCACAGCTCTCTAACAACTTGCATCTTAGGATTTCTGGGTTGGATTCTGAAAATGGAGTAAACTAATTAAAAATGTCCGTCTTATGGATTAACATTTCTTGACCTTTGGTTCTTGGGACTCATGAGTCTTTGTCAAAACTCACATCCTTGGGGGTTCTGGGTGTATACTGACAGTGGAATAAACTCATCTAAAATTCTCTTCATTTGGATGAATTATTTCTTGACCTATGAGTTGGAACTCAAGAGGGTCATAGAATTATTTCAGGATATCTGGACACCCTAGGTGAATTTCACATTTCCTATAGAGAAAAAAGAATACACCTTGAAAATGTACCAACTGTGTTTCAAATTTGGTGTGATTTACAAAAATAAATATTGGTTTAAAATTATTATTGATTCAAGTGGCTTTTGTCCTTTTAATATTTTCAGTAAGCAAGTAACCAAATAGCAGATGTGGGTCAGCAATATTTCAGATTTAAAAAGGATTGTGATATTTGAAAGAGTTGGCACTACAGATTTGACAAATGCTGATTACAGGGCAGGTGTAAATGTACTAACCTTGGCTGAGAGTCATCACAATGTGTCTCCTCATGCTCCTTTCTTACAGAATTTGCAGTCAAACCAATGTTTCTTGATCTTCTATTTTTTGTGAAAAGCCAAATTGAGTAATGAGGTGTGTTTAAAGAGGTAGACCTGTGGCTAAGAAGGTTTCATCCATTTAAATGTGAAGTTCATAGTTGTAGTGGTGGTGGTGATGATGATGGTGGTGGTGATGATGATGATTTTGATGATTATGATTGTGATGATGATGGTGGTGATATGATGATGGTGGTGATGATGGTGATGATGGTGGTTGTGGTGGTGGTGATGATGATGATGATCGTGGTGATATGATGATGATGATGATGATGATAGTGGTGATGATGGTGGTTGTGGTGCTAATTTCCATCGAAAGATACTATATAAGGGGAAAAGACATGAGACCTTGGTAATCTGTTTCTTTTTATTAGGAAAATGATTGCTTTCCCTCAAGTCTGACTCAGGAGAATTCTAACGTCTCAGGGACAAAGGTTGTGGCATGTGGCTACAAATGACTTAGGAGAATAGATCTACCGGAACACATTTTGCCCCAAACTAATTTATGCTAATAAGGTTGAGGGAAAACTACTGGGTAATGCCTGTCTCTACCATAGGTATCGAATTGAAAATGCCGCTGTGGATGATACAGTGTTCCTAGATTTTGAGAATTTTTTTTTTCACCTTCTAGCGTTTGTACTACCCTTACTTTTCTTTAGTGCAATCACAGGGAAATCAACACAGACCTCTGACTTGAACAATCCCTTGACCCTGCTCTGATATAGTATCAATTGTTCTTCTAGCCCGTTTTGCAGTCAAGCATTTTGTTCAGTGGCATATGCTGAGAATTGTTCCCCAGAGCAATAAGGAAGGAAGACTCCCTTTGTGACTGAGATAAAAATCACATCTGAGTCTTTAGAAGTTTAGAAGTTTTATGTTTGTTTGGATAGATGCTATTTCAGATAATTTCTTATTTGGGAAAATGTCATCGAGTGTGTATCTCTTGTCCTTTTTCCCCTCCTCTTTTGTACATTGGATGCGAGCAGATTGTGTGGAACGAGGTACATGAACTAGAATGTTCCTGATTGGAGAAGGCCTTTCCTTTCTTCCCCTCTGTGGTTAGTTTCCAAGGAAGTGCCCTTAGCTGATGCTCAAGAGTTGCTTTGATACTTTGGTGCAAACTCATATAGATCTTCATCTCTCCTATATCTTTGAATGTGCTTGAACCGTATTTCATACTTTTATTTGTTTTGATGCTTGATATCTCAAATTTTGTGTCCTTACTTCAAAATGGCCTTCTTCATTACCCCTGTGCCCTGCCCGAGAGTTCATATTCCTCCAGTAGCAGAAGAAAACTCCCTGTTGAAGTGATGCTCACTGAGACAAGCCAGCGGAGAAACACTGCATCATGTAATTTTGCTCATAAGTAGTATATAGAGAAACCAAGCAAGCAAATGAAGTAAATCAAAAATAGACTTTTCATCTGTAAAATCAAAATAGTGGTTGTAAGGTGGGGGCAGGAGGAATGGAGAAAATTGCGTGAAAGGGATCAGTTATATGGTAAAGGAAGGACTGGACTGGTGGCGGTGAACTTAATGTATTATGTAAAGATGTTGATTTGAATGATCTGTAACTTATATGATGTTATGTTGCAATGTTCCTTCAATAATACTAATTTAAAAAAGAAAAAGTAAACACCGCACTTCTGTCCTTTCCAGTTGCCAGTTGCAATCATCCCTTCTGGGTATTCATAATTTTGTTATGTCTCAATTATACCACTTAGTTCATCCTAGTTTTTCTTTTTATTAGAATTATCCGTCTTCTTTTATCTCCTAAAGTCCTCTAAAACTAGAGTGTGGGCTAGGTCATTGTTTCTTATTGCATTTCTCACTGCGTAATGCATGGAATATATTGCTTAGAACTTGATACAATCCCAGTAAATATATTTATTATGTAGGGTTTCACTGAAATAATGATATTTTATAATTTATAATCTCTCTCTTAATTTCTGTGGAAGGAGAAGAGAGAGGAAGTACACCCTGCATCCCATTGTAAGTCAGCCCAATGCTAAGAGCAGAGTTTGACTTTCCGTGTTGAGAGAGAGGACAGAGAGAGAGAGAAAGAGAAAATATGTGAGTTAGGGAATGAGGAAGATCCTCTTGTATTTATATTTGATGCCACCTATTAATGGGGAAATAAGCAGTTCTGTGTGTCTCTATTAAGTTCTTTTAATGTCCTGGATGTCCTTGACATTTAAGATAAAATATCATACATTGCCTGGATCTTGGACTCTAGTTATTGCCAGCTTGCTATAGGGATATTATTTTTGTTATATTTAATTTCAGGAATGAGAGAGGTGTCCACAGTCAGTGATTCATAATAAATGATAATTAGTTGAAACTGTAAAATGAAAGAGTCTGTGCATGTATTCCTTGGTAATGGATTATGGTGGAGTTTTAGATGGGAGACAATTTTAGGTAGCTTTTCTTTATGGAACATAAAATGAACTCCATTTGGGCATCATAGAAAACTGTATCTGCATCCAGGACTGCTGAACACATTATTTGTTGAGCCAAAAAAGCAAGGAAGGTCTTGAAAGATAAACAAAACAAACAAACAAAAGCAACCAAAAGACTATTTCAAAGGGACACGGAAGAAGCCAGGTTGGCTTCCATTGACCACACATGGGAATGTTGAACCTCAAAAATAAACAGCAACTGTTAAGGATTATAACTCATCGAATGAAGTCAGAATCCAAGAGTTGTTTTGATAGAAACTGATATAAACAAGTGATAAATAAAGGAGGAAGGGAATTTCTCCTTAAAATTGAATATTAACCAATTTAAAGCAGCAGCAAGGGAGGTGGACCCCATTTTGCTGCCATGATCACCATCATTAGTCTAGGCAAGACTCATGTAGTGAATACTAAAGCTGGTGGATAGATGTTTGAGGTAGAGCAGGACATTTCTATCATTTCAAAGAGTCTTGTCACAAATGATCAGTTGAAAAATGGAAAGTTGTGACTTTTCAGTGGAGTAACCAAGTAGGTAGGCATCTCTGCAAACAATCAAAATTAGCATCACTCAGAAAGTGTCACACTATTGTCATGTGGCTTCTGCTGTGAAGCACTGAGACAGGTCACATGGTAGGTTCGTTCCAGGAAATCGAATTCTACCAAATAACTGTCTCGTGCTTTCAAAAATGTCAATGCCAAGAAAGACAAAGAAAGGCCAAGAAACTGTTTTGGACGTAACAACATGCAGCACATTTTCATGAATTGGGTCCAAACCAAGAAGTAAGTGGCCACAAAGACCGTCATTGAGATGGTTGGCGATGTACAATGTTATCATGGCTGTGCTCTCGTTCTCGGGAAACATATGCCGAAGTCTTTATGTGTCAAAGGGAAATGATGTCTGTAGTCTGTATCTTACTCTTAAATGCAAATGACACAAGGATGGAGGGAGAGAGGAGCCAGGGAAAAGTGAGGGAGGGAGGGGTGTTGGCAGGAAAAGGGCAGGAAGGGAAGAAGGGAATCAGTGAATGAAGGACGCTGAGAATATATCACCAGTCAAATGTGGTTAAGTGTTGATGGTTGACAGGCCTGGTAAAAGATATATTCCATTTTCTTCTTTTCCCAGATTTATTGAGATATAATGGACCCAGAAACATTGTATAGATGCACATATGGTAAAATGTTGATCGAATGCTTCCGTAGGGAGCAGAATGCAAACCACCATGGCAGTAGCTACTGCCTCCGCCATGTTGCATAGTTACTATTTCTCTTTTGTGGTCTGCACTCTGAGCAACTTTCAAGTATGCAATGCTGTTATGTGTCACATTAGATCCTCAAATGTGTTCATCTTGTCACTGACATTTTTACCCTCCAACCAACATATCCCATTTCTCCACCCTCTAACCCCAGTAACCACCTCTCCACTCTCTGAAAATATAAATATTTTGGTCCACTTGAGGTTACTTCAAAAATGATAAAAGCAAGGCACTGCACCCATGCTCATGAATGTTGTTTCTAATGGCGTTGGGGAGACTGGTGGTCACTTCACAGGAGGGCAGGCCATGCTCTTTTTTGTCGTTCTGCCTGTGCCCCCAGTGCCAAGTCCAGCACCAGGCAGAAATAGGCAGACGTATCATAAATATCTGACATTCACATGACCCCAGAGCCTTGAAGTCTCTTGAGCCGTGTGGAATATTGATCTTTGCACAATGGCAAATGTCATTTGCAGATACATGCTTTGTTATTTTCAGGTTTTCTAGCAGCTAGTTATGATCATAGAGCCAGTCAGTCGGATGTTAAGCAGAAGGGATCTTACGAGCCGATGGGAAGTATCTGCCTCCCCACCCCTTCTTCCTCTGTTCCAGTGGGACTGTGCGTGGAATAGCTGATGGTTGTTAGGCCCTTTCGGGATCACCTGGGGGTGTGACCTGTGTTGAGGATGCTGGAATAGAAAATAGGTGACTGGCTCCTGACGCCAGGGAGCTGCACACCTTGTTTGTGGGAGAGAAATAAATGTCCATCTTCTTCTGTTCTTTTGCTTTTTCTTCCTTTTGCAGCTGACGTGAATCCCAAATGGCACACTGTACTTTCCAAAAGTCATCTTTATTGAATTCTTGTTCCTCTGTGGAATGTCGTAGTCAGTTTGTCCTATATACACATTAACTATAGATGTTCTCTGGCTTTTTTCTTTCTGTCTCACCCCCCCGACCCCCCCCACCCAGCAGAGTTTTTATTTTATTATAACAGGGATTCTGTTTCTGTCTTGAGTTGCTGGGCCAGTGTCTGTGGTTCGGGGCCTTCTCAGGTGGAGAGAGCCTCCTCATCCCTCTGTCAGGACACATCTCCTCCATTTTGCAAATTGCTGAATCTGTCAGAAAAGATTGTGAGAACTGACTTGCTTAGGCGATTCCTTGTCCTGACAGACCCAGCTGGAGACCGGATGTGCAGAGGTAAGCACTCAGAATCATCAGCAAGTAAGAGCGTTTTAGCTATTTCCAGTTGCCAGAAGCATTTCCTTCCGGTTGAAGGATTCAGAGCAGGTTTGAAAAGCACTTCTGTCTGGTGAGTTTTGTTTAGCACATCTTTGTAGTTTTTGGAATCCACTCATGTTTCTACTTGTTCTGTGGATGGTTCTTCCTTTGGAACTGTTTAATGCCACCAAGGCTTGGTGATGCATTCGCTTCCCTCAGATAATAGATGGGTGTGTGTGCCGACCTCACAACACAAACAGAGGAGCAGAGCTTCTGGCTTCATTGTTAGATCGGGGTGTACGCAGTGGAGCGGACCGCCTCAAGTGTGTGCGTGTGCGTGTGTGTGTGCGTGTGTGTGTGTGCTCCTGTGCTGAGAGATTCAGCAACTTGAAAATGGACCATGTGGACTATTGCATGGTGTTCAGTTACTTCCTCCAAATTATTTATTTTTCAGATGTCACATGAATGAAGATCATGTTTACTGGCCTAACTCCCAGTGTAATCTTTATTTCATGACCTGGTGGTTCTGTTGTTTGAAGCAGAATTTCTTTCCAATGGCTTATGTGGATGACAGCTACCCTGGTTAGCCTGACTCTGAAAGAGAATTGATAATCCCACGCATATAAAGGCTTCTATTTGGAATTACTAGAGTGACATCTTCCAGCTCTTCAGATTTCAGCTAGCCTTGACAGGAATCAGTAATTGCTATTGTGTGCAAATTTAGATTTTGTTCCCACAGCCAAAGAAAACAAATGCCTTAACTTGTCTAGGGCCATAGGAAGATCTTCCTGTCACCATCTGGTTTGCCAAGTAGACAAGGAACCAAAGGAAACCAACAACCAAACATACACAACCCCAAATGTGGAGAAAGCAAGATATGAATGACTTAAATATTTCTTGGTTAAGTGAGTTGGGTTGGGATCCAGACATGTGCCTGAAAGTTCCAGTCCTCCAAAGCACTCATCTTATTTTGGGCAATAACATTCTCCGTCTCAGTTTCCCCATTCAGTAAAATGAATCTAATAATCAAATTCTTCTGATTGTGAAATGAGATTGTACATATCAAAGTGTTTTGCAAACTGTGAAATACCTTCAAGTAGTCTGTAGCAGTCAGTTGGAAATGAGAGGAATGGTATGTTCTTTCCAAGACCTCAAGGCTGATTTTCCTTAGACCACCATCGCTTGTGCTTCAGGATAATAGTCATCATTAAGAATTTGTCAGAATTTTCATATAATGTGCAAAAATATATTTTGATTATAATGAGAACATTTTCATACCTTCAGGTTTATTACTGTTAGTGAAAGCTTATGAGAGGGACATTGGGCAAAGCAATTTTTCCGTGTAGAATGCACACCCATGTTTTTGGCCCAAGCTTTCAGGAAAAAAATAGCTTTAATTTTAATTTTTAATTCAAATTTTTATTTGTTTCTATTTAGGTATTTATGCTTTGGATTCTAAGGAATTTTGGCATTCACTTTTTGACATATTAGGGTGTAAGAAATTTTACGTAACAAGTAATTGCAGAAAGCAAGAACAGATACAAGAGATAAAAGAATTAGAAACATTCATGTAGATAGGGAATTAGTACTGCCCATGTATAAGGTGCACCCTTATTTTTTCCTCACAAATTTGGGCCAAAAATGGGCCAAAAATGTGTGCATTCTACATGACAAAATACAGTAGTTGCCTTTTCCTCTGGCATTTAAGCTTTTGTATGCACTGCAGCCTTTACCAGGGCCTCGGGGTGTCATAGGGAGCATCGTTTCATCTTGGCCCTGCCTGGATTGCAAAAGCATGTGTCAGGAAAGAAGCCTGATGAGGTTGTGTATTCCCCCTCACAAGAGAAAATGTGTGATATAAGAAAGCTAGTCATGCAAAGGTTTTTTTTTTTTTTTTTTTTAACAACAGGTGGGTTTTAACAGTGTTGACAAGGAGAAGATGAAAACGCTATCATTAGCTTGGACAGCTCTTTCAAGTATAAAGAAAAAAAATGCCTGCTGGTAGAAATGGGTTTTGTGACAGGCGTGGCAGGCCGGACCTGTATGATTGCAGATCAGCTGCAAAACAAGGTGCATCCATTTAATTACTGGAAGCTTCTGGTTGTGGAGTTTTGAAGTTCTTCAGAATGATTTTCCTATTTGTCTTAGCACCAAAGTGGCTAATGCCACAGCAGATGTCATCCCCAATGTTGCCAGAAGCCAAGCGGAGCTCAGGATTTTGTAAGAACCTTCTAACAGGAATTTTGAGAGCAAAATCTGGCAAATGACACTTTTCTGAAAAAGTGAAGACTGGAGAGTGTGTGGTTTTAATTTTAGAAGCACAGAAGACTGCTTTTGTTGATTAGACCCCAGGTTGAGATTATGGGGATGAAAAGAGACAGTTTTTAATACACACGTTGTTCGAGAGAATTCAAACTATAAAACAACTATAAGCCCAAGCTTATTAATGACTTTCTCAGGAGAGATGACATGATTTTTATCAAGTTAAAATGAAGGAAAATTGAAAGAATTTTGGAGGATCGAGGGTTTTTTGAAATCTGCTTCATTTTGTTTTTTGTTAGGTGGTCTGCAGTTCTGGATTTTGGGAAGAGGGTCTTGAGTATTTGTTGATGCACAGTCCCACCTGGTGGCTTCCAACGGCCTCCCTGCAGACAGACTTGATTTCCACGTTGACTGTGATAGCTGGCATGACAGGAAGAATCAGGGATACTTGATTCTGTATTTGTTAAAAAGGATGTTAGGCTGCTTAAACGTTTGATGAACAAAAGGTTACTGCGTGTGAAGTTCTTTTGGAGGATGACAAATGCAGGGCAAGAAATCCTGGTCTCTCTGCTTCATACAAACATCTCAAGTCTCAGGATACGGCAGTTAAATGTAGTTATAATCATTTTCTGTTGACAATTAAAAAGTCACATATTCTGTTTACACAGTGCTGGTTTTTGCTCTATTCTGTTTGTATTAGAGTTGAGTGATTTATTCCCAGAGTAAGTACATGTGGGGCTTTCTGCCCAGACCCACTGCCAAACCTGAGTTTGGTGATTGAAAGAGCCACTGTTAATCTTTGCTTGACAAAAACCAAATTAAGAATTTTTTCCTTTACATGATCTGAAAAGAAAACCTTATTACTAAGACATGGGAGGTAGGGAAAATGGAGTGTTACTAGCTAGGGTTTTATTTGTATAGATAGGACCTTGATCTTATAAAAAGAAAAGATTTGCATTCTTCTTGTTACTGGGGAATGTGGATCAATGTGATGAATAGTTTCCTTGGCTGTTTTTCTTGGGTGGTGGCATTGGCTGTGAGGCAAGTATTTTGTTTTATTGGTTTCATCCCTGAACCTTAATATTCAAATGCCACATATCTATAGAATACTAGGTACAGAAACAAAAAGGTGCCTTTCATTTATTAGTTTGACAATTATTTATCGATCCCTGACCATGACCTTGGCGCTGTAATTCACATAGCCTGTGTCTTCTGGGATTTTGTAGTCTTAGGAACACAACAGACCTATAAACATGTAATTACAGCATGATGGAATAAGTGCTGTAATCAAAACATCTGGGGTGCAGTTATGAACCTTGTCCTAGATGGGACTCCTCTAGGGAGGGAATGTAAACTCTTCGAAGCTGAATGTGCATTTACTAGACAGAGATGACCGAAGGCATAAGCAACGACCTGTGTCGAGCTGAAAACAGGGCTGTCCAGATCAGTGTGAGCAGTCTGTGAGGCTGGACGGTGAGACAGGGAGACAGGCGAAAGAAGGGAGAAGTAACCTCACAGCTGAGGCATCATGGGAGGGGTCCAACATGAGCTGTTTCTGAGCATGGGCGCCTCCTTTTGGCTTTGAGAAACCACTGATTGCTTATAGGAGACAAAAGATTCAGATATATTGGTCTTTGGAAGATAATTTTGAGGGTGGCAGAGAAAACGAACTAAGAGCAGGGAAATAAATGAAGAGGCTGTTAGCAGTGATGCAGGTGATGATGCATCTACAGGGTGATTGTTGTGAGTGAGGAGGTGGCAGGGTTTGCAGGGGAGTTAAGAGGCAGAATGGATTTCTAGAAGATTCGGGTCGGGAGGACTGTGGAGAATGACTAAAATTCCTAGTCTGGGCAGTCTGAGTGGGATTCCTGCCGTAGGTTTTATAGTAGAAGGAGCAGATTTCAGGTGGCAGGTGGGGAGGGTGGGGACAGAATCACGAGTTGTCCTTTTGGAGCGGTAGCTAGCTATTTTAGCTTGTGGGTGAGCAGTTCTAGCTGTGATGTGGACTGTGCTGAGCCCGAGTGAGTGGTGTGACCTTTGATTTTAGCTGGCCTCTAATTAGGCAGAACTGGGAAACTATTTTAGTTTTTGGGTTGTTTTGTTTCTTTTTTTTTTTTTTTTTTTTCACTTCATGCTCTAAAGACAGAAGTCTCTGCCTTTAAAAATAGCTATTTACTGAGCAAGAGCTCAGTAGCAACTATTAAAAGTACCTATTGTTACACATATTTTGCAGGTGAGGAAACAGATGATTATAGAGGAATTTTACACAAGGTGGGGAAGGTGGAATCAAGTCAGGTGTGCACAATATGCACACGTATTCCTATATTTAATTCTTGCTAAGTGGTAGCTTTTATGGAAAATTTGTTGAAAAGATTAAAAAATTCTATTTTGTTCTGAAAATCATAAGGTATTTTGGTTCTTAGTCATTTTGGCTGACCATACAGTTTTTGCCCTTATGGGAAAATAAAGCTTGATTTATATATACTTGGATTTTATGGTTTTTTTTGGTAATGCTTCAAAACTCATCACCTTTTCAGAAAATACAGTTTGAGTATCTCTCAGAATGACAATGGAAGAATTAGACACCTTGAAAAACCAGTGCTCATATAAAGAAAGCTTTTTGCTTTATCCTTCTTTCCTTCCTTCTCTGCTCCCCACCCTCCTCCTTCTTCATTTTGGTTTAGCACACAGATATCCTGCAACTACATAAACATTATTTTGTAGGTTTTTATTTTTTTCTGGGAAAATGAATTTTCCTTTAGACTGAAGGCAAACTTAAACAGACTTATCCTACTAAAGTAAAATAACCAAACCTCTAGAGTTCAAGTTGTTTAGACAGTACTTTAACTGTTTTCTTGAAGCAAAAGTCAGTATTTCCTTTACCATAGAATGATAGCAGAAACCAGAGTCCTAAAATGTGTAATACATCATGCTCATTGTCAAATAGAAAAAATTCTGGCAGGAAAATGTAATAGATAGTCAAGAGAAAAAGAGGTCAGTAAGAGTAGACCCTAAGAAGACAGTATTGGAATAGCAGGAAAGTATTTTAAAGCAGCTACTATAAATAGATTTAAGGAGTTAGAAGTTTTTGTTATAAGGCATGAACAATGGAGACTTTCAGTAGAGAAATGAAAACTACACCAACACAAAACAGAAACAAGAAACGATTGAAACTTTGAAATGGAAAGTAAAATATCTCAAACAGAATGATAGGCATATGGTTCAACACCATATTGAAGAAGAGATGTAAAAGGGCCAGTGAACTTGAAAACAGTTGAATAGAAATTAATCCAGTTGAAGAACAATAATAGACTAGGACTGGAAAATCTTTACGTAGTTTCAACAGCTTATGGAACACATTAAGCCATATAAGATACGTGTCACTAAAGTCCCAGAAAGAGAACAAAGAGGCTGGGAAAGAAAAGAAAAAAAGCAACAACCAAAAAATGTTTTTAAATTTTCTAAATTTAGTGGAAAATATCACTGTATAGTTCTGAGGACCTTAGCACTATCCAAGTAAGTTTTTTCACTTGCTTAAAAGCAGAGAAGAGTCTGTCAGGCCAGAGCTCTATATCCAAGGAAATACACTATATATACAACAACAGCGCTTTCTGCTTAGTTTGGATAACTCCACACTCCACAGATTTCTGTGTCTGATGTCCCAGTAGATTAAGAAGCTCTGTGGATAGAATATCACATTCGTAAATATCCAGCTCTTTCTTTTTTCTTTTTTGCTCTGTCATTTATTCATAGACTGTCTCAGAGGATTAGTTTATTTGTAAAACACTTCTGGAAATATTAAACTTCAGTAATAGAATTTGATCTTATTCATTTCTACATATATATTATCTCCACAGTAAAGTTGATTTTTAGAACTAATTGACAGCAAATGTGCTTATACTGATAATAACAAAAATGTGAAGTTTTGCCTTCATTTCCTTTTCCTTTAGGTTGGCATGGGTTTGGGATGTTGCCAGGTGAAATATTCTCCGGCAGGGCTAAATTGTTCAGTGTTGCCTCTTTAAACTGTTCAGATATAGATGAAAATAGAACTTGATGCATATTTTATGAGTATAATAGTGCCAGGAATATAGGTTGAGTTGGGTTACAATTAAGTCATTGTCCCTTGTGTTTTTGTCTTATGAGTATTTATGCATGTATATTCCTAAGTAGAGTTTAAACATGAGGTGTTCCAAATTAATGCTACAAAAAAGCACATTGTAAAGGTGATCCAGAACTGCAGTGTAAATGAATTAAGTCATCTAGTTAAAACACAATTTCAATTTCTTGAAGTAATTTAGTGAAGAATTAAATGGCTTAAGTTGCCTTGCTACCTAGCAATATGACTTTATTAATGGTTATATGAGAATATTGAGCTTAAGAGATCATCATTCATAAGGTTTGTTTTGAACTTGCTTGTTTTCCTCATCCCTATTCCTAACCCCAGCCACAGGAGCTCTAGCTTTCTATCAGACTCCTTTTCTCCGGCTGACTTAGAATTCCCATGGGCCACGTGAAAGCTTCCCCATTGCACAACTATTGATTGACAGATGGGGTTGTGACTGGTAAGGATATGATGGAAATTCTTTCTCTTTTTCTCTTTCTACATTTCCTCCAAGAATTTGTGAGTGGCAGTTTCTTTTTTCTCTCATCAAAGATTCCGTACTAAAAACTATGCATTCCTTTTAGAGTGGCGGTCTTCTAGTTAGTCATCCCCAGACCTTCAGCATCAGTCATTGGGAAATTTGTTTGATGCACAAATTCTTGGTCTTTCCCATTGAAGCACTAACCCTGAAACTCTGGAACGGACCCCACTGTCTGTTCTTTAACAAAACCTTGTGGTGATTCTGAGGCTCGCTCAAATTTGTAAATTACTGCCCTACAACAAGAAAACATTCTGGAATAGTTTTCCCACCTGCTATTTAACAACAAAGGGCGAGCAGACCTAGGAGTTTCTGGTGGTGGTGGTGATGGTAGGATGTTAGAAGAGTCCATTTCAAACCAAGTGAAAGGTTTAAAATAATAAAAATTAGTGATTCTAGTAATCATAAAGAATTAATAGAACCTCATATTTACCAAACATTTTTCTGTGGGCCAAGTCCTTTTCATGCCTTATTGCCATTAATTCTCATACTATTCCTGAAGTTAGTACTAATATGATTTTTCTTTATACTGATGAACTAAGTTTAAGATAGACGTTGACCAAAGTCAAGGGATTGATTCAGCCAGGGCTGTGATGCTGGCTGAACTAAAACTAGCAACAATGCCACAGCCCAGTTGGTAATGCTATCTAATACTTCAGATAATGCCTGTCTCCTCCCATCTCTGCCCACATCTCCCAGGAAGCTTGAGGTATATTTGTAAATGCAAGAAGCAGGGCCAAAGTTCCTATCTTTGCAAAAGTCCATGTCTGTGTTATTCCTCATGATTTGCCTGATCTCTCAACTTAAAATCCAGAGTTACTTTGTCAAATAGAGTGAATGGTGTTCTATCTGCCAAACAAATTTTCACAGTGTATTTTCTTTTATACATTTATCTCATTCTGGACATAACCAATTTACTGACCTTTTATCTTTGGGCTCCATTTTGTAGGTTTTGAAAGTTCCCAAGATTAACTTGAGCAGTGATATAGTTTGTCATGTTGAACAATTAATCATCCAGCGTGAGGCTGGATGATTTTGAAAGCTATTAGTGCTTGAAGTCCTTAGTCTACTGAGCTCCCTTTTATAAAAACATTGAATGATTAGAGGCAGACTTTCAAATTCCATTCCTGAAAATTGAGGAATTTATTTTACCTCCAAGATATCTTTTTCTTCATCAACAAGGAAAATAGAACATTTTAAAGAAGACAAGTTATATTAAACAGAGAAAAGAATTCTCTAAATTGAAATTTAATGTGATCACTTTTAAACATGAAAGTAAAACCTTAAATGAACCTTCAAAGTTACTAATTAATTTGATGCTAGTCCCACCCCTCCCACCATGTAGATCCCATTTAGTAGAGGAGTCTAAAAGAAGGACATTAATTAAAATTGGAATGATTAATTTTATTATGCGTAAGTCAGAATAAATTAATTCCAATGTCATTGTAAATTAACTTCAGTGTTAATAATTCCATAGCCCTTCTTTTCACGATTTGCTTTAGTAACTGAGAATTTATCAGGCCTCCCTCAGAATTCACAAGAGCCATTGTGTGTCTAGGAGGAGAGGGTGAAGGGCATAAGAATGTATAATTACTGAAAAAAATGTCATCTACTCTCCAAAGTCTTATTTATGTTATGGTAAGATTCAGTTTTAGGTAAAATACCTACTTAGAATAATAAACACCTCTCCTCCCTCTTTTCTTTCTTCCTCTTTGTACCTCCTACTTTTCCCATTTCTTTCTTCTGCCACACACAGGTGGAAACAGATGAAGAGCTTTGCATTTGCTTGAGATTCAAAGACTTCTTTTTTTTTTTCTTTCTATTGTATGAGATAGGTCATCATAAGTTCTACATCTCCAATCTAATCTGTGTGTTACCGAGAAATATTTGTTAGGTCAATTTGGTAGGGCAGTATTTTTAGGGGATGCTCTTACAGAATTCCACATAAGTGGAAATGTTTGTATAGTATTATTATTTTTTGCTTTTCTTTTCTATTCAAAAGATCAGAACTCTTTTAATGCTCTTTTCATGAAGTAAGTACTCATTCTATAACACAGACAAGAGTTGATGACCACGTATTTTATCCTAAGCCCTTTAATTAATTCACAGAATGAGTCAAGCTTGGACTGGGTTTCTGGATGTAAAGGGATTCCTTGGTTTTCACAGAGGATCATTTTCTTACTTACCACTGAGGTCTTCTGTTTGTTTTCATTTCTTCCGGTTAGGGTGAGAATTGACAATATTCAAAAATATTTAGATCATCCTCCATATCAGGGGTCATCAGTGTGTGTGTGTGTGTGTGTGTGTGTGTGTGTGTGTGTGTGTACCGATCTGTTAAGTATTTTAGTTTTCATGGAACAAAGCAGCTTGCTGATACCTGTGCCATATTAATAGTGGCAGGTTTATCTGCCCTATATAGTGCCCTCTCCTTCACTTCAGCCTGTGAGTCCAGTCCTTCCTTACCAAAGGATCATGTGATTTTCTTGTTTCCCATCTTTACTCAGGTTGTTTCCATATCTTGGCATGTTCCCTCATCTGTTCAAGGAGAGTGCTGCTCTTGGGAGGTTACTAGAGTGTGAAGGTGACCTGCACCAGCTTCTATTCCCCAATGATAACCAAGGTTCATTTAGTTGGTCTGGACTGGGCTTTTCCTTTGCCGCTTCTAGAAGATTATTCCTGAAGTTTTATTCCCAGTAGTAAAGGGTGACCTCAGGTAAAAGAGCTTGTGTCATGAGAAGGGGTGAGTCAGTCGTTTTACTTTCTCTGTCAACAGGGCTTATGGGAGAACCATCTCCGTATAGTCGCTGCTGACCACTCTGTCTTCACATGGTCTCCCTCAGCGCCCGAATATCCCTGAAGTTGTTAGATCTGCCATCATGATGTGCTGTGTGTTTCTGCCTCCCCTTCTTTCTGTATTCCCTTTTCTTTGGGGGTGAATTTATCTTAGGAAGATCTCTGTTCTTAAAAGAGAGCCTCATTCTTAAACCCTGACACCTAAATTGGTCCCTTCAGTGGGTGTCCACAGGTGCATGGTTTTCTTAAAGGCTGATACCCATTCCCAATAGTTTCCCAGAGTAAATCAGTTTCAGTCTTTAGGGTAATGTGCTGTCACCAGTACTTTCGGAGACTTGTTCCAGGTTAATCTTAAACCTGTTTTCTCCCCAATACTGACTTTGGTTTTCCACTCCACTAAAGAGCTACAGAAAAGATATGCCTCTCGTACTTTGCCGGTGTTGCCACAAGCTGCTTCTGCCTCTTGTGTTCCATGTAAAATAAGACCAGGATTCTTGTTTTTCTCTGGCCTGTTAGGTGCCGGGAAGCCACCACGTTGGCTCTCTTCCCATGGAGCCTTCTGGTCTGGGTTTCGTCGCTTCAAACTGGAATGACCTTCTGTCAGTTTTCTTGAAAGATCTTAATCTCACCTCCCTGGGGCCCATTCTTTCCTCATCTCCAGTAGAATTGCAGTGTCGCTGTGAGGACCTTAACCCCTTGCTGGAGAACAATGATAATATGAGGTTTTTACTACCACAGGGGAGGAAAATGACAACTCCTGCATTCCAATGGCTGCTTGAAGGATGAATGTCAGCTTTTCACAATGGAACTGTTCAAAAAGTCAGGGGGGGAATAAAGCAGTCAGAAGAAATCTTAAATTCCACATGCAAAAACAAAAACCACATTAGAAAACATCCATCTGGTGACTCTTAGCTGGACTGCATTCTTTCCTCCTGACCTGTCTCTCTGGAGGCTGCTGTGTTCTGAAGTCCTCGTTTCCAACTTTAGCACTGCCTGTGGTTTCCCTCCCGAGTGTGACTTTCAGAACCACAGCCTCTGGGTAGCTCCTCTGCGCTTCCTGCCACTCCTCGTAGAGGGATGATAGCCTTGACTTCGTCCTCCTCTTGAGCTTGGTCTTCAACTTTTCTTCAGTGGAAAGAGTCATGGCTTCCAAGTTTCCTCCTGCCCTGGTGTTAGGGTTCTGATGACGAGGCGTCAGGGAGAATTACACCAGTGGGAGCTGAGTGTTATGAGAAGCAGAGGAAGCCTAGCGTGAGAGTGTTGAGGAAGGTTGGGAGAGAGAGACTAAGGAACTTGGAGAGGGCCACGGGCTTGGAGGGAAGGAAGCTGTTAGCCTCCCAACTGGCATTTCAGTACTTAGAGCACAGAGTACTGGATTCTGGGATGCAGAAAACTGGACTTGAAACCACTAAGAATGTAAAAATAAGTAATTATTTATCTAGGGTTAATAGGTGTCAGGCACCATGTTAGATATTCTAAGCAGGTAATCTGTTATAATACTAATGGCCTTTCAGAATAGATCCATTTTATCCAATACGAATGACAATAACATGACCATCAGAAATTCCAGGCTGGCCTGCCAGGTCCTCTTCGTTCTTCGTTCAGTAAAAGAGAGGAGCACATACTTGTCATAGGCCAAATGGCCCCTCTAGAAATGTCTACACCTTCTCACCTAACACATGAGACTGTTATATGTGTTAGCTTCCTCTTGCTGCTATAAAAAATGATCACACAGTCAGTGTCTTAAAATAATACAGATTCATAGTCTTACTCCTCTAAAGCTCAGAAGTCAAAAATGGTTCTCACTAGGCTCAAATTAAGGTGTCCATAGGGCTGTGGTCCTTCTGGAGGCTTGAGGGAGCTTTGCCTTTTCCAGCTTCTAGAGATGACCCACATTCCATGACTCACGGACCCTTTCTGTCTTCAAATCTGTTCATGTCCTTTTACATTGCATCCCTCTGACTCTTCTTCCTCTCTTTTCCACATTTAAAAGACCCTTGTCATCTGGATAATCTAGAGAAAAAATTCTCTATTTTGACATCAGTTTATTAGCAACCTTAATTCCATCATTTTAACATTAATTCTCCCTTGCTTTTATAATATACCATTCACAAGGTTCCAGGGATTAGGATGTGGAGATCTTAATGGGGGGCATTTGTTCTGCTTACACACTACATAGCAAAAGGAAGTTAGCAGATATAGTTAACATTATAGAACTTGAAATAGGGAGATGACCGTAGATCATCCTGATGTGGCCAATTAAATCAGAGCTCTTAAAAGCAGAGGAGTTTCTCTGACTGGAGTCAGAGAGATGTGACAGAAAGGAAGCTGTTAAATGACAAACATATTTCTCTTTCAACTCACACGGTACTTACTGCTGAATGGATCCTTCTGAGTTTGCTTCTCTTGCACTGCTCTCCCCCACCCGCCCTAAGAACAGAAGGACTGACTTTTGACTCTCTCGCAAGTCCAAGTTAAACTTCAGAATCTCATGCTCAGATGCTCATCTGTCCCAGTCTGGACCCATGCCTCAAGTCTGGCTGTCTCTTCGTTGTGTTCCTTTCAAGCCTCTCCAAGGCTGTGTGTTCTCTGCCTTGGTTTCCTTCTTGCTTCAATATCTCAAATTCTTACTCACCTTTCAGATTTAAATTCAGACACTCCTTCTCTATGAAACTCTGACAACTCTGGTCAATTTGCTGATTTCCCTTCAGCATTTATAATCTTTGCCACATAGTATTTAACTTCATTGTAAGGTATCATACATTATTTTTAGGTGCTTTTTGAATTGGTCTTGGCCCTCCAAGGTATATGCTTCTTGTGAGTAAAGACATTTATTCTGGATCTTCCAGCACAATGTACTTAATACATATTTGATAAATGCTTGCTGATGAACTAAAAGCAATTCTATAAAAATTAATGAAACATGTTATAGTAGAGGTCTCTTCATTGTCCGGTAGCCATCACAGTTCTAGCACATTGGGTACTCTTGGCTACTGGGTCTTAAAGACTTTCGATTTCTAGAACCCTTACCCATCTTGGTTCCCATTTCTTTTACCCCACACCCGCCCTGCTCATGTGCATAATCGAACTAGTATGTGGTTGGATGCCTCGTGGGGGGCATGCTAGCTGGCTTGTCACCCTCTGAAAGCTGCTGGATAACAGAATGTATTCTTCTCATCCTCTTGCTTGTCCTTCCATGCTGAAGTTTCTCATCCCAGCTTTGAACACGTAATCAGAGTAGAACAATTTCTGTTATGTTCTGAAAAAAGTGATAGGCAATTTTACCATTATGTTTTTTTAAATCTTATAGCCAAAGTCTTATTAAAATTTTTAAAGTGAGGCATTGTGGTTGGTGAAGAAACCCTGTTCTCCCCGTGCCTTCCCTGCTTACAAGAGGACTGTGGCACTTTCCTTCGAGACAATTACAGCTCAGTTTTATAGATGAATGGAACACCTGTTTGTTTCAGTGTCCATATTATCCTATTGAAAACAGACTCAATAAACAGTCTCCCGTCTCCACGTAGTGATTTTCTGCCCATTTAGTTTGCTTTTCATGTTTCCACATACTTTTCCCAGAAGTTTCTTTCCTGTGAGTGAGTAAATACATGCGTGTATGTATGTATACACACATATCTATGTCTTTTTGGTCCCAGGTAGAAGGGTGAGATTGAGTAGGGCTTGGGAGAGGATAACCTGACTTCCATCTTGGTGTGCACAGGTGACAGGGATGAAGAAGAGGTGTGGAAAGAGGATTCTGTAAAATGGATCCCATGCCTGGAATATCAAGGCCCTTTTGGGGCAGCAGCGATATAAAACTGTGGTGATGGGAGTGTACTGATAGGCATTTAGGAACTCAGCTGCAGCTGCAGGTGCGCTGCTTCGAGGCTCTCATGTTAGGGCTTATTTCTGTCTCTGTCCCTGGAGAGTTAAGTGACCTTGGGAAGCTTGCTCAGAAAGCCTGAGCTCTGTTGTCCTCATCTGTAAAATGGAGCTATAAATTCTTGCTTTGGGAAGCTAGAAAGAGTGTCAGTTAGATAGCAGGGATGTGGAAGATATTAATTCATTGGGAAACAGTGGCTTGTCTTGATGGCCAATGGGACATGGTCTTGTGATGATACCTCCCAGGATGACTTAATGAGTAAAATGGTCCACTTTAAAGAGAAGGGGGGCCTCCGTGTGTGCAAATTGCATAGAAGTCCAAATGTAGGGCTTGGTGTCCCAGAGACCCAAGGGGTGGCTTGGGTCTGTGAGTTGATTGGGTTACGGGGCCACGTGCTTTATCTGAACTAGACCTAGTCTGCTCATGGTTCATCTCGCTGGCTGCTAGGGGGCTGAGTTTGCAGTGATCTCCATGGTCCACTGATCCACTCTCTAGCCAGACAGGTGGGCCATGGTGCTGATGTTCCACATTGTTCTTGACACTTGGTGGTTGGGCGTTTGCTGGCACAATGGCGGGCTGAGAACTCAGTGTCTCACACCGTTCCCTTCCTCCTGGGCAGTTCTCCTTGTTAAGAAGTTTTAAGAGGAGATTCATCATTTCCATGATTATCTTATGAGGAAGTATCAATTAGACTTTTCAGTTTAATAAACACTGCTAAGTGTTGCATGAAACAAAGAGAACAAATCAAGAGAAATTACATGTATAATATACAAACAGGAAGATACATTTATGTGTGTGTATATTATATACATATTTTTTTTCCAGAATGGAGAGTGTGTATGTTTATGTGTATGTGTAAAATATGTCTCTCTGGAGATTGCAGTGTTGCTGTATTTTGAAAAGTAGACTGTTATTGGATATAAAAAATGGAAAAATGAACTTTTTTCATCTGGAGTAATTCGTACAAACCTTTACCGACAGATATTACAAAAGTCCCAAAGGCAGCAATAAATTCCTCTCATTGATTTAAATCTCATTAAGGTCCACACTTGTGAAACTAATGTTGAAATCGTACAGCTGACAAACTAGATGACTTAGGGGGCTCTATACCAAAGGGGCCTATAGAAGTTATTCACAGAAAAATTTCCAATTGTAAAAGACATAAACAAGCTTTGGAAGAGAGTGGTGTTTAATCTGGCGTGCAGGCAGGGTCAAGAAGTGTTCTGATGGCAAAATGCAGGAATTATTAAAGAATTTCAACACTTCAAAACCCTAGTGATGTCTCCTTCTGGTCAAGGTTTATTATTTTTTGTCTTTCTGTCTCTCCCTCCCTCACTCCTTTCTCCTGACTCTCCCTCATCTCTTTCTTTCTTTTTCCCCCATGGCGGAGTGAGTGCAATATGGTACCTGCTTTTGAAGCCAAATTATAACTTCAAACACTTTTGATTTACCTGTGGATACCTCCTTGATCATGTATTAGAAATGATTACACACTTTCCTAGGTCAAGGTTTAGCTTTGCAATTACTCAGAGAAGTGGAGAGCAATGAATTAAAACGTCAGAAAAATATCAGATGATTTGGTATACTGAGATAGTTGTTTTCCTTCAGAAAGTCTTAGCAGAGCTTTCTCCCAGCATGCTTTGTGTCTTTATAAGAGTTTAAATATATACCATATGTGTAAATAGAAGGGCTAAGTAAAACTTAATAGATCACCTGGGTGAAGTTACTGAATAAAACGTCTGCTTTCAGCCAAGTTTAGATGTGTTCTTTGAAGAATCATCATGCCGTGGTCTAAGGTAAATGAAGGAAAGATGGTTTCTTACTTTTGAAACTTTGGAGTTGAAATGCCCCTTAGCAAAGAGGAACATTGGGAAGAAGTCAGGGTAATAGATAAGAGATGCTCACCTGAAAATCTATGGATAGCCTTTTAATATGGTGGAACATTTGATAGTAGAGAAATGTGCATATGTAGAGTGCGTAGAATGAAGTAGTTTGACTCAAAATTACCCAATAGAACTTCCTGTGATAATGAAATGTTCCACAATCTGTGTTTTCCATCATGGTAGCTACTGGCCAGCCACATGGAACTCTTGAATACTTGAAATGTGGCTATTGTGACTGAGGAACTAATTTTTTTCCTTCAGGTATTTAAAATTTTAACTAATTAATTTATTATAAATATATTTTCTTGACATGCCATTGTTTTATACCGTTTTATAAGTTTCAAGTGTGAGTTGTTGACATTGTATTTGACTTTAGTGAATTTAAGTTGAACTAGCCCAGGAGACCTGGCCTCTGGCTCTCATATTGGGCCACACAATTTTGACCATGAAACGTGTTTGAATAATCCTGAGGTGACGTGCTGATATTTGAATGATCAAATCCTTTTGTGATTAAGGGTGATTTTATAAAAACAAGTATTGCGGAATGCCCACTTCCTAAGGTGTATGTATTTATTTGTTTAACTTTGCCTTGTAAAGTCCACCTAAGATCATTTTTTCTGACAAGCATAGATTTCTTTGAAAGAAAATTTCCACTCTGGAGTTTGCATTTTTATAGTCAAGAAAATATGACACCAGTGCAAGTTAGAAAAAAAAAATCTAAGCACCCCATTTCCTTCTGCATCAGCACTACTGCAGTAAAAGATAAACGGAGTGATCCTTCTCAGAGGTCATTCTCACAGTTCAACTCCTGATTGTTGCCAGAGGTGCTGCTAAACACGTTTACCACCCCCACACCATAGGTAGGTCACCAATTCTGAAATACATGAGTTTATTTTTGGATTTAATTTTATTCTCCACAAGTTTCATGAAGAAGAAATATAAGGGGAGATCAGGGGCATTTTTGTATTGGGAGTCTTCTGGCATCTGATTTCCTTGTATATGTGAGTATTGGTAAACATTCTGACAATGCTCTTCAGCCAAGATTCTGATTGATGGAAAGAAGATGTCCCAGCTAGAAGATCCAGATTTCAAATGGACCAGTGGGAACCATCATTGGAGTGTGGAAGTCTAGAATCTTCCATGGGGTTCTGTGGATTGGGGAGGTCTCATCTGTGCTCAGTATTTTGTCAGGAGATAAGACAACCGAAAGTCAGTTTATCCTCCAAGTTAGAGTGTTGCTGTTATTTTTAGTTTTAATAATACTATATACTTTGCTTTCAGTGACATTAAGAACAAAAGCAGTGCAATTCTCTGATATGAAACTCCATACCCTTGTAAACAACCATTAAACTAATTCTAGAAAGTTGGGAAGTCTGAGAAGTACTTTGGACTGGTCCATAGATCCAGGGAGACCTGTCAAGAGTTATGATATTTGAAGTGCTGATGAGTTTGCTCATCACTTCAAACAAGAATGAAGGTTTGTGTCTGTATATCATGACTGAAGGTAGGTGCTGTACTGAAAGCTTTGCAGAGCTGATGTGAAGAACAGCTCTGCAGACTTTGGGACAGGGTGAAGGGGATGCATAAAAGAAAATGAAGCACCGGAAACCAGCATCAGTGGGATGCTCCTAAATATGGTTTTCAGTCCTGAAAAGGGCCCAGTGGAGTTCACCAGTCCTTTGGTGAATCAAATATATACCACATATGGCCTCTAAAGAGAGGTCTCTAAGTGGGAGCTATGTCCCTGAACCTGGAAAAAGGTTGAGAGAATACATTATTCCTCATCTCTTTCTCTAGTTGCTTCTTATTTTCTCTTTGCTTCCCTTTACCTGACATCCCTCAGAACCTTAAGGCAAGTAAAGGGCACACCCACAGAAGGTGGAGAATGACTCTGGAGGTCAGTGAGTATAATCATCACGTAACTATAATGTGTTCAGTGCAGCTCTGTGTATACAGGCTGCTAATTACTTGCACACAGATAGCTAACTCCGTCCTCACTACAGTCTCCCTTTTATTAATGAGAAGTTATGCAAATTTCCCTCTGTCCTGCAGTTGGTCAGTGACTAGTCATGAGTCTGAACTGTTGAACAGACTCTGGAATCTGAACCCTTAACTTTTACAGCTTGAAGTGACTGCAAAGACGTATCGGAAATGGAAGAAATATGGAAATCAAGCCTTATGGTAACAGTCATGATCCTATTGGAGAGCATGGGCCTGCCTTACACTTCCAGACATGATTGTACTTGACTCTCACAATATTCTTGGGAGTTCAAAAAAGGTTAGGCATTAGTACCCTCACTTTTCTCATGAAAAACAGCAAAGGTTTAGGCCAAATGACTTGCCACAAAATCGTATCTCACAGCTGACATTTGAGTATGGTCTTGTTGATTCTGCATCCTTTGGTGACTCAAGTGGTCTACATGGGTAATCAGAGAATGCTGGCAACAGGATAGCTTAATCAAATTAAGCTAAAACCCCCAACCCAATAAAAAATAAAACCACATTATATATTCTGCTTAACTATTAGTCTCTATTTTGACTTAGCAACGTTATTTCATTGTGCCCGCATTGAAGAGTCCATCAAGAGGAATGGCCTATCATAAAAGAAGTAGATAAATAACATGGGATTCAAAACCAAGAAGAAGGAAAATGATACTTGAAGGCATGAGTACTCATTTCAAGAAAATTAATTTAAAATTCAGGTGATATACCTCAGACCAGAATTGGTTCTAGAGAGGCTCCAGAGTTCACAATAAATGTTGGATTTATGGAGTGACCACCAGGAGATGGTAGAAATGGGTTGTGTTATAGGGTGTTATGCTTACTGGCAGCCTGGTGTATTGTAGGAAAAGGGTGTCTCATTCAAGGCTCAGCACAGCCTTGTGCTGGTAGTTATCCCCTCACTTCACAGATCGGAAAACTGAGGCCCAGACACCTGCCTGTGGCCTTTTGACTGACAACCTTCATTGTTGTGACTCCAGACCTTGTGCAACGATCCACCAAGGGGTCTTAGATTTTCATCCTGACCGTTGGGACACTATCACAGAAGAAAACAGTCATTTCTTTTGTAGAAAACCTTTGTTTCCTAGAAGACAAATCTCACTTGTGTTAGATTTCCATAAAATGAACAGCAAATATAGCCGAAAGCAAATCCTAAAACCAACTGGAGAATATTTGCATCAAACATGAGACTCTGAGTGTTAAATTTTAACTGATGCATAGGAAACACCATGTAGACAAATGGACAAAGGGTATGACTAAACATTTGAATATGCTTAGTAAACACATTGAACAAATATACTTATTCGTAATAAAATAAATGCAAATTAATTTAATAATGAGGTGGCATTTTACATGTTTTAAATCCATAATAGTTCTTTTTCCCTTTGTTTTTTAAGACCAAAGCTAGGGAAATTGGCAGGTCGTTGGTGCGGTGGCAGTGAAATTTGTATAGCCTCTTTGGAAAAGCAATTTGGCAACAATTATAAAGAATCATAAAATTTCCATACCCTTTGACCCAGCAATCCCTCTTTTGGGAATTTATCCTGAGGCAATTATTAAAAAGACAACAAAAGCCATGTAGAAGAAATACTTATGGCTGTAATATTTATAATAGTGAAAAATTGGAAACCACAAAAAGATCTCACAACAGGGAAATGATTCAGTCAATTATGGGTCTCTGTAGCCACCAGATTAAGTATGGAAGCTATGCCGTTGTAGAAGGATTCTAATGGTATTAATTGAAAATGGAATGCAAAACTATATTTATGCTATACATTTAGTTCTAAAAAGGTCACATGGATTAGCAGTGAGAATAAATGCATAAAAATAAATATATGGGAAGCACCCTCCCTTGTGGTTCAGGAGACTAAGACACTGGCATATGGACTGTGGCAAGGACTTGGGTTCATGACCCAGACTCAGGTAAAAATTCAAAATAAATAAACACATATACATATAAATAAATAAAGATGCTTCTTCCTTCTCTCCTTTCCTGACAAAAGTAAGTATAACGGGTGTAAAGGATGGGGAGTTTGGAGGCTCATCTGGACTGGAGAACATGTGGGTGTTGATGTCTCTGGCATGTGGGATTCTGAGTTAGCCCAGAAGCAGGTTGTATCGTGAGTTCATATCTAGAGAGGAAACATTTTAGATATCCTTAAAAATGTGAACTTTCTCCTTAGAGTTATTGGAAAGCCGTTGAAAATGCCTAACTAAATTTATGTTTGGGGAACTCTAATAGCACTGAGAGCTTCCGAGTGGAAGAAAAACACTGAGGAGGACTTCTATCTCTTGTGGCAAATAGGCAAAGAGGTTGAGGATCCAAACCATGAGTCTGGAACTCCGATGCCCAAGAGGCAGGAGATAATGAGCCATGACCAGGCATGGCAGGCTGCGGGTGGAGCGGAGTGGAGGGAGTAACCTAAGGGAGAGATTTGTCAAGTACTGATGTGGAAGTGAGAGGAGAGACAAGAGGTCTTCTCTCTCAGTTTGGATGGGATGGGGATGCTACCAATAGGAATGAGAAGAGAAACAATGTCCTGGGCTCCATTTTGAATGTATTGGGAGTACAACCATTATAAAGCATCTCATAGCACATTTCATAGGTAGTTGGAGGGCTTGTCCTGTGGAGGGAAGGAATTGTTGTTGGTGATAGAACTTGGACATATTGAACTGTGGGCATAGTCAATGTTGGAAGAGTGGAGGATGCTCAGGGAATGTGTGTATTAGGAGAAAAGAGGGTGGCTAAGGAAAAAATGCTGAGAAGTTCCAAGATTAGAGATGGATGCAAGAGGAAATGGTGAAGTAGTTGGAAAAGGACAGTTTGGAGGTAAAGGTGAAAATGGAATGAAAAATCTTATGAAGTAGGAAAGGAACAGGTGAAGCTCAATAGGGCTGTGGTTCTGGAAGACAGAAGTCATGTAGGAAGGCTTTGGTCGTGTCATTGAACCTTGGACATTGTGGACTAAAATGGAGCAGAGAAGGAGGGGTAATCCAGATGACTATGGAAGCTAAAGGGAGGTGACAATGTAGACACATGACTAAAGATTTTAAGAGACTCAAAAAGAGTGACCAACAGTCCCATTTTGGTTGGGACTGGGGCTCCCTAGGATGCAGAGTTTTCAGTGTACCCTTCAGGAAAGATCTGGAAAAGCCAGGGTAAGTTGATCATCCTACTCAAAAATTTTGCAAGCTAAAGTATTCGTCCTGTAAGGGAGACTCACACTGGACGAGGATCCCATTGGTATGTACATCATGCAGCTAAGTGACAATGCAAGGGAGCGACACTTGCTTGGCTGCTAGTTGTATTGAATGGTGAGTTTGGGAATATTTTTGAAAATATTTTTGGGTAGAGCAATCTGGTGAAATTTGGGGAGAAAATAAGTTGTTTTTCCTTTTGATTTTTAGTTAAAAATCAAGTCAGAGTGGCACAATAAAACTGTTGGAAGTAAAGTACTAGTGTAAACATTGACAGTTTTAAACTAAATGGCTTCCTCATTTGAGTTTTCCAATTACTGCTTTATTTATTTAGTTTTAATTTTACACCAAGGGGAATAAAAAACCTATAACAACACCTCATTAGTTTGCATTAATGGGGAAATGGTGTGCTGTTTGATAAGTGAAAGTGCTGAGCTTAAAGACATAGTGTGCTAATAGACCCTGCATCTTAGAAAAGACCCCAGTTATTGAGTGAAGCCGACACTACATGTGGGATCATTATTTACCAGACAGGACCCTCTGTCTCCAGATGACTGCTATGTCTAGTGAACTAAGACACAAAGAGATTGGGAATTTAAACCATGAACTCCAGCTTCCAGGAAACAGGAAATAATGAGAGCCATGACCAGATATGGCAGGCTGGGCAGGGAGAGAAGAAGGAGTGACCCAAGAGAGTGGTTTTTCAAGTACTCACATGTGGAAATGCAGAAGAGAGGAGAGATAAGATGTCTGCTGCTCTCAGCTTGGGTGGGGGTGCTACTAAGAGGACTGGGAAAAGAGGCAAGATGCTGGGCTCCATTTTGAATGTATTATCCTGCCTCCTGGGTGTTGGAGTTCTAGACTAATGGTTTGGATCCCCAACCTTTTTACCTCTTGGTTCACTACAGAGCATGGGACTTTGGTGTCCTGGCATCTAAACCCAATGTGTCTACCTGTGGTTCTCTGAGATTTGTTTTCCTCATCAGTTGCACAGCTCTTTTGCTAGAATTAAAAGCAATGTTTGTGAAAAAAGGTGTCTGAGATTCTCTGACTTGGCTGCTACCACTTGATAGTTCTGTACAAGTCACCCAACATTTCTAGACTTCAGATTTGAGGTTTGAAGACATCCTGGGGTTGAAAGTCAATCACATATGTAGAGTGATTAACACTGTCTAATCTATATATTTTTTATTATTAGTCACGTATAGCCACATGACCTTAGATAAGTCTCTTTTTGTCCATTTCCTTATTTGCTAAAAGGTCCACACTAGGTGCTCCCAGATTCCTGTTTGGTTTTTAAGTAATGCCTTTCCTCTAGCATTCTGTGAAACTTGGACTGTAGATTCATAGTTGTGTCTTTGTGTCATTATCTGAGAGATTGACTTTAAAGGTTTTAGGTGAATACATCTTGACCTTTGACAATGAGAGTTTAGTTGAGGGAGAAGGACTTCAAGAAGGTTACGAAGAGGGGGAGGTAGATTGGGATCAATTAATCCAACTCTGATGACCCAGAAAGATTGATCAAATCAATGAATTATCAGATTTGGGATTTGTTGGCCAAAATCCCTGCTAGCCATCTTTCCATTTATGACTGTAGATCCCCTTCCGCTTCTGAAATCTGGCCTGTGCCTCTACGTGCCGATCACCTGGCCTTTCCACTCTTCTTCCTGCATCCCAGGGCTCCAAGCCTGACTTCTGTGTATAGACTCTGCTCCTATGCGGGGCCTTCAACTCTGCCACAAATACTGGGCATCCAGCCTGTCTGCACATCTGTCCTATAAGACCTGTCTGCACTTACCTACCTGTGGATGGCACTTTTGCCCTCCAGATAATTGCTGACCCTGATCTTTGCTTCCATCCTGACCTGTTCTGTCACTGCCTGAACTTCAGCTTGGTCCCGATATTGACCTCTAAAGTACATACAGCAAGACTTGCTCTGTGGTTACAACTTGACAACATGGACACAGGAAAGATGGGGACAAAAAGAAATGAGACAAGTGAAGACTGTTGTGATCGTTTCTTAAATTGTCTTATTATCATTTCATTCTTTTTTGCCTAGAAAATAAAATTACAGCGAAGTTTTCATTTCATGGAAGAAGGTATACCAGCTGACATCATGAATTTTTGTTTTAGTGCATCCTTCACTTGTTTTTCATGCCCCTGCTATATTCCAGGATGTCTTGGGGCCCTTGCTGAGGAAGGATTTAGTTCTTGAGAGGAGAGAATCATAATCAGTTAATAAAAAGACAGGGCCACCATAGAGGTAGTTGTGACGGTATTGGGTGCATGGGGGAGACACAGCCACCTGTCTGCAACGGGGTTGGGGAATATTCCCAGTGGGGCTGACATCTAGGTTAATCTTAAAGAACTTTCTAGGTGTATCAAAAGCTTGGAGGGAGGAAAGGCTGCTTAGCATACTTAGAAAATGAATGGGTTTGGATGACTGGAGGGCTCCTGAGGAGAACTGGAAGATGAAGCTCATGAGTGAGCCAAGACCAGTTAGAATGACCTTGTGCTCTATGGTGGGGGATTGTTGTGTGGAGATAAGGAATTTATACACAGTCTGAGGAGGTAAGTCTACGTTAATGAGATTTGACTGTGAGGAGACGGGGCGGTCACTAGTGGGAGTTTCCTGTTGGGTATTTGGTTTGACTGACGCTTTTGGAGACCAGTTGTCCTGCGTTTTCTCCACACTTACCAGTCATGTATTGACCTTCTCGGACTCAGTCTGGGTTTCCTGTTGTCTTGCAGCTCCATCTCCTCAGGTGGAATCATCTGCTGCTTCCTTCCCTTAGACCATGAGTGAGATTTAGGAATCTGTTCGTTTCCCATCCCCTGCCCACAAGGAGGCTTGGAGAGGTACTTCTGACTGCATTTTTCCTCGGTGTTGTTTTCTCTGCAGAAATGCACTATCATTAATTAAAGTAAAACAAACAAGGCAAATCCGAAACAGCTGAGCTTCATATTTTCCAAGACTTATAAATCTCATCAGCATAAAATAAATTAAATTTGGAGCTTACCTAGTGCAAATGTTCATTTGGATGGGTGCTCCTCACTTTGCTTTTCTGTGATGGAGTTTTCTGAAGTGACTCCAGAGCTCTGAAGGGTTGGGCTGTAGATCCGGGTGGGAACGGGCTCTGTCCCCAGTAGGCTGCTCCAGCCAAGAGGCCAATGCAGAGGAAAGGACACTTGTGGCCAGCCTGTCTCAGGAAATGGGGCAAGGACCTGTGGGTTATGGTTGTATAGTGATTTTATCTGTTTATGTATTTGAAGTTCAATCCACTTGTACTTCAGGTCTGTGTGCATTTCACTCTATGTAAATTATATCTCAATCAAAATTCCATGTTTAAAAAAGGGCTGTCTTAATTATTTTTAAATAATGGCTTGACATGCTTAGGAGAGGACTTTGAAAATCAATGGGCGCATAACAGTCATACTAATACTATCATTGGTGGCTTTGGGTCAGTGACTTTTATTTTCTGTGTTAACAGTTTCTTCATTTGAAAAATGATAGGCTAGGTTTTTAAATTTTATTTCTGGAATTTGTTTCTGGTTTTACTCCATATGGACTACTGTTTAGTAAATACCTTATAAAAAAACCATGTAGGAAGTCAGCCGCAGCAAAAGCTATTGCTATTTACTCTTGAAGAACTTGACAACTTGAGGGTTATCCACCCATTTTTTAAGAGATCAAGGAGGTAGTCATTTATGGATTCTTTCATTCATGGCATCTCCATCAGTGCTGAGTTTTTTCCCTGGGTCGTGTGGTCATTTAGATGCTGACCCTCTTGGTGGTGGAATATTCTTCCTCAAATGCCCATGCAGATCCCTCACCCCATTGCTTTGGGGACTAAAGGCACAGGGAGGTGTGGTGCTGGGGTTGAGAAGCACCGGGCGTGGAGGAGAAACCTTCCAGGAATCTGAGTGTCGCTTCTCATACACGGCTGCCTGTGCCTGTCTCTGAGCATGTCACGGGGACCCTGTGGCAGAGATGACTTGACAGGCCACATATTTGCTGGTAGATTTTTTAAAAGCTATCTTCTGCTGCCCAGGCTCCCGTGGACAGGGTCACAAGGCCAAGTTTTAAGGACTGCTTAAACCAAGAGTCTGACTTAAACAGAAGGACGCAGAGCACATCCTTCTCCGTGAGGGAAGTGTGTTCTGCTGGGTCCTTCCCGGTTTCCGTGGTTTCCAAGTCACAGTCTTCAGAGGTGAGTTAGGTGTCCCTAAATGATTCTGATTGTGATTCTATTTTTAAAGTCTCCTTTTACTCTTTAGAAATCATAACAACATGGCAGTACAGTCGATCGACTCTTTTAGGGGTTACAGTTGAACAAATTGGAGACCTAGAGTTCATTAATTGGAGATGAGTTTAACTTTTCAATTTCATTTTTTTTTCTGATTTTACAAAGAAATTGATCTTGTCATGATTGTGCACGTATTTGAACTGACAGTCAAAGGTGTCCTAGAGAAGTGAGCTCAACACCATTCTTTTGCAAACTCAAGCCTGTGCCTGTCCGTGTATGTAACTTTGTCTGGACACCTGACATGGCACCTCTGTGCTCTACTGAGTGCTAACATGGTCCAGCTGTGCCTGCTGGGTCTTGTGATTCGTGAGAACCATACATCAGGCTGCCATCTAGCGTATTTGATTAGGTGAACGTTTGCTTGTTTTTGCTTTTGTTTTTAAGCAGGCAGGAATGAAGGGAGGCAGGCAGGCAGGCAGGAAGAGAGAGGAACTGTTTATCTGTTTATTCATTTGCTCATGTTGTTTGTCTCCCCACCTCACTGGCCCCAGACTCCAGGTCCTTGGTCTTTACGGGGACCATGCTGGAAGTGCAGACCTAACTCCTGAGCCACCAGGGCACACCTGCACTGAAAATTTTAAGGGAGAATTACTGCCATCATCGTCAAAGATGAATGACACACTAGGGAAATGTTGCACATGACATGTGACCAACAGAGGGACTCCTTTGTTAATATTCCAAGCACTTTCATAATCAAGATGAAAAAGAGCAAGCAATCACTTGAAAAATGGGCAAAAGACTTGAAAAAAAAAATAGCATCACAGAAAGCTTATGTTTTCCTTAAACACACACATTGTTTAGCTTCATTTAGTGAAGAGTCTCCATCACCCCGCCTTCCCCCATCTTGTAGGTGATGGTTAAAAAGTTAGATAAAGCCCACCCTGTGCTTTGGGACTCAGGTAGGAGGCACTTCTCTGCCTTGTTACTTACAGGGTGGACATTTCTGCTGCCATCACTGTTTGGAGGGTTTGGGAGACATGTATCAAAGAAAACCAGGCACACTATTGGCATAATGACTTCTCTTTTGGAAACTGATTCCACAATTGCCAGTATTTGTATACTTTTCTAATATCTTTGCAATAGTGATAATACACCCCAACTTCTGGAAACAACCTAAATATTCAATGTGATTACTGAAATGATGGCATCGCAGCTTAGCACAGCGTCATAGAGCTTAAAGAAGAGAAGAGGAGAATGGGGAGAGTGATTAGATGTGCTGTGTGTGGCTCTCAGGAAAAATGTTCACTGCGTAGTAAGAGGAAAAAGTGAGCTCTGAAGCAGTCATTGGTATGAGCACATGTATAGAAGAGAAAAAGAAAAGAGAAATCTTATGCTCATGTGTGCCTTGCAAATTCTCAAAGAAAACCATAGAAACCGCTGAGGGTAGGGATTGATGTTGAGATTTGACATTGTAATTCAGAGAATGAGGAACTGGCCCATGCATTTCACTACAGGCCCTTCTATGTTCATTCAGTTTCCATTTTACACTGAGCATGTAGCTCTTTAGTGATAGGAAAGCTATTTAAGAAACAGCCTTCTTTTCTTTTTCAGTCATTTTTTGAGAGTAACCTAATCCTGCCCCATATCTGATTCTAGAATTCCTTTCTTTTTTCTGTCGAATCTAAATAGTTGTAGGATTGTTTTGAATTGACCAAGACTTCAGTAGTCTTTGGATATACTTAAATTCTTAAGAATTCATTACATTTTGACTGTCATGCCTCATAGCTCATTGGACTCTGGGTAGTAAGATCATTTGTGGGACGAGAACACCCAGGTTGTCCCCTGTGGGGGACTTCATGCACCGTGCTCTCAGTCAAGACCTGTGGTCCTCAAAGTGGATTTTCCAGTCAGATCGCCTTGGGTTTGAGCCTTGCTAGAGGCTTCTACTCCTTGCTGGAGAGATGCTTTTGGAAAGATTAGTTAGCCTCTCTCAGCCTCTGTCCCTCCTCTGTAAAATGGGGCTGTGTATCATACCCATCACTCTGGGTTGTAGAAATGAAAAGTCACTCTACTACCAAACATGAAGAAGAGAATCTAGCACATAGTCCCAAGCATAACAGATGGTATTCTTTCATTTTATGTTTACTGGTGTGTCCACCTCATCTTTATCTTGCAGGCTCCTTAACTTTAAGACAGTTGGGCAGGCTGCAATGGAATCTCCTTTTCAACCCCAAACATGTTTCTCTGGCACACCGTTGTCTTAAGTCCGACATGGCTAAGGAGGTGGATTGTTGGAGTATTTGATCGTTGATTTTCTGGCGTGCTTTTTTGATCAAGGGTCCTTGACTAACTTAAAAGGAGACACCACATCACATGATTTATGTCATTTTTTTATTGCCCCAAACTATATATATTCTCTACCAAGTTGAGTCAAAATATTTGTTGTGCTGAGGACTAATAACGGAAGGATGATATAATGTCTGTTCTTGAGAGACACGGGAGCTTGTGACTTGTAGACTTTGGAGGGAGAGGCTGCCCATAAAATGAATGATATCTGTCTACCTGCTGGTCACTGAAAAGGGATTTGGAGGAATTTATGAGCAACTTGTTATTCTTGCAAGGAGCCCTACAATTTAGGACGTGAAAATGGTTTTTCCATGAATCAACACTTTCTTTACCTTTCTGGATGCTAAGTTTTGCATTTGTGTTTGGCTCAGATCCTCTGAATTTAATTTTCCTAATTGAAACAACGGATGGCTCTGGTAGACAGATGTGTCCCTTGAGACACATGACACTCTCAGTGGGAGAGAAGCCTGACACAGTTGAAGGAGGGCTCTCTACTGGGTGCTGTGCCCCTGAACTTGACTTATTTATTTCACTTCATTCTCACAGACACCCTGCAAGTTGAGCATTTTACCCATGGAAAGGGAAGGCTTAGAGTGGTTAACTCACTTGTCCAGACTTATAAAGTGAGTAAATCACAGAGCCTGGATTAGATGGATGAATCTGATTCATTCCTTAACTGGTCTATTTTTTTTCTTCCCTTCCTCTAATGTCCTTGCTTATCTTTGTTTTATTTCATTGAACCTCGGAGTATATGTTTAATCCTTTTCCCTGGGAGCATTGATTTGTGTTGTTGGTTAAAAGGAGATTAGACTTGAGAGTGAGTTTGGAAAATGGAACTCTCAGCCGCGGGACTGGGAAGAGATGCCAGCCTGTCCCTAAGAGCAGATCCCCTGGGAAGCAGAGGGCAGGGTGACTGATGTGGAGGGAAATCCCACCTTTTGATTCTGTTCCTCCCACTCGCCTTGCTGTACTTTGGGGTAAGTTACTCAGCCAGTCTTCTCACATGTAAAATGGGATTACTGTTACCTGTCTGGCAGAGTGTATATGAAAAGTAAGAGACAAAAATCTGTCAAACACTCAGCATAGTTTCTGGCTGAGAACGTGCGCTTACTCTGCTTCAGAGGCTCTCTGTGACAGCAGTGGCCATGAGATCCAGCTCTCGAAAGAGCAACTTTTTGCTATGTCTTCGTGGACTGTTTTGATGAGCATTTTTACGTGGATCTCTTTTTTCTTGGAAAGAGTGCCCTTAACCTGGGACATGACAGATGGCAGCACCTCTCTAAAATGCACCAGCGCCCCAGCTCTCTGGGTAAAAGAGAGGGGGACTGAAGCATTGTCTTTCATTTGTAGTGACCTCTCAGAGGAGCTTCCTTTTTCTGCCATGTGAGATCCTGGCTGTTCCTTTTGACAGAGGAGGGAGATGAAGAAATCACCTACGTGACAGCTGCCCTGTGACATCTCTCTGGGATGGTTTACTGCTTAATCACCAGATGAGCTTCACACAGTTGCTCTTGGAAGGGGGATTATAAACTGCTATCGAAGAAACTTTTGGACACTTGATTCGAGGGCAGGGCAGGCAAATCTGTTTTACACATGATTTAGGAAGCACAAGATAAGGAGTAAAAAGAAATCTAATAGATACAATTTGTAACCTTCTTTATTTTCCCCTTCCCTTCATTGTTGAAAATGCTAATTCCACCTGAAAGAGATCATAAGAAAGACTTCGCTTTAATACACAAACTCAGCGCATCTGCGGTTGTTACATGTGAAGGCAGTCTGGTCCTTCTGTTTGTGGAATTATAAAATTAAAATTGATTTCTGAAGAGTGACTTTGAGAGACCCCCTACACTTCTTATTTTTTAGGGAAATCCAGTTATTTTCAGAATTGGATTCATTCTCAAGTTGATCAAAATATAATTTTCTTAATATTCAGAGTAATCAAAGTTTGCTAATAATGCAAGCACTTTACCGCACGTCGCTGTTTGAGGCTGCCTCCAACACTGCGCGGTGATGCTCTGCTGCTGGAAAAGAAGCTTCTCGCAATCTCATTCACCCAAAACACGGCAAGGGTCTGGCCAGAAGCAGGCAAGACTCTCAAAAGCCCATGAATCCCATTCTTCAGAATGATCGAGAGCTCACATGCATACATTGAAAAGAAAATGTGGCACTTCTTAGCTTAGTGACAATCTTACATTTCTCAGTGACTCCTGAGAGCACTTTTCTTTTTAAGCCCCTAATATAATTTAAGTTTATATTGGTAATATGTCAGATCAATACATTGCTTAATTTCTTCATGTGTTTTGTTGGAGAATAGCAACTGTTAAAATAAAGAGTTTTCATTCATCACAGTCACCTGCAGATCTGGCACTTGAAGGCCTTGGCTTGGTATTTAAACCACTATTCCCAGAACAGTTTCTGTCTATAGACATAGCGAATGAACAGATATGTGAAGGACAGAAGGAATAGCGTCATTAGATAATGCAGAACAACTCCTCTCTGAAGACTGTCATCAACAAAGTCTTATTTTCATTTTGAATCTAACACGTAAATAAATGCTCCTTTGCACAACCTTCTGATTCATGGATAACTTTATATTTTTAAGGAAAGGTGCAGGCAGAATGTAGGTGAGTAGGCAGCCAGGAAGGGAGAACGAGGAGGAAGAAGCATCTTTATTTTATTTTTATTTCAGTTGTTCACACTTGTTGCTTCCCCTGGGCCTGGGACTTGAACCCAGGGCTGTGTGTGTGTGGCCTGCTCCTTTGGGGGTGAATGACCTCACGGTTGCTCCACCAGGGGGCGCCATGGTTAACTCCCTCTCCAACCAGCCTCCCAAGTCTTGGTCACACATTTCCTTGGTGTAGTCTCTTTTCTATGATCAGTTCACTCCCCTCCCTCATCTCTTCTCCCACTCTTGAGTACAGAATACCTCACCACAAGAAACGTTTCTTTGTTACAAGGCAGTTTTATTTGGAAAGGAATTTTAGAAAATACTAGTTAATGAAATTTTCAGCAATCTGTCTGCAGTCACAAAAAAGCATGATTGCATTTTAATTAAAATATACTTAATTAAATCCTATTGGCTGAAAGTAAGTGGAAAAAGTGATTAACTCGTCTTAACTGTTTTTGCCAGGCTTTTAGCTGCTTTGCCCAGAGAAGGCTGCTGCTGGCAGATAGGAGAGCCCGCTGGAGGGACGGAGCGGAGTGCTGACCTGTCGTGGGCGTCTAGCACCATCTTAGCACATGGCGTCCAATCCTTTTTCTCACTCTTCTAACAAAATATCTGCACGTAAAGAAACAAAATTTTAAGACAAAAGGAGGCATTCTTTTCATTTATATTTTACTTGTGTTCCAAAAGATTTGGAGAAATTGCCTTGAAGTTTTCTGAGTTCTTGCATTTTTGGTTTTGAGTCCATAGCCTTCCCTCCAGTCTAGAATAGTCATTCTCCAATTGTCCTTCCAGATTTGAATCAGTTTTTGTCATTCACGTCTTCCCTTTCTGAGACTAAATGTTCTGAGAGGTCATCTCAAATGGAAAGAAGAACATTTCGGGAGGGTGGTTTTGTGAAAAGTAATCAGCTGGCTTAGGGGCAGTGTGTTATTGAAAAAGAAAGTGATTATTTGGAAAATTTTGTAAATGTTTGTGCATTTCCTCCCTGTACTGATCTTTCCTTAATAAAAATGTCATGATCATTCTGTTAGTGAATCTGATCCATAATACCTCACTAAGGACTCTGGAAAAATCATAATTTCTCCCCTGAGCAGTCAGATGAAAACCAAATTTATTTGAATAGACATGGCGGACCCATGGTCATCAGAATTAAAGACAAACCTGTCTAGGAGAGACAGAGGAAGAGAGTTCCACTCACCTTGGGCACAAGGCCATCTGAAGGGTGCTGAGGATGACTATTTTTCAAAGTCAAAGGTGACAGTTCCTTGAAATTGTATTAAACTAGTCAGATTAGTTTGTAGTAAGTGAGGAGCCCTTCATTCTAAATGCGCCATAAGTGCTTTTCCGAGTCACAGCCTCAGGCTGAGTTCCTGGCGTGTTGGCCAGTCCTCCACGTGCTGATTCAGGGAACCAACTCTTTCCCTGTGGCCCTTCCACTGCCACCATGAGCTCATTGTTTGTGTCAGTGGCGCTAGAGCATGAGGAGGCACGGCGCTTCTTTAAAGGCTTTGGAAACAAGAGGCCCCTTAGAGCTCAGCCACCAGTTCCCAGCAGGAAGGTGCAGAGCTGTGGTCCAGCCCGGTGCCCAGGAAAGGGGTGGGAAGCGGGCAGCCTCTTCCCGCAGAGACTCAGCGAAGGTTTGCAAGTGAGTGGCCAGCGAGTCCCAGGTGTCAAGCCGACGGGTTTCCTTTGGCCAGCATGGTGCTTGCAGAATGTTAAAACTGTGACAGCGAAAGCTGGGGAAATTGCCTAGATGTATCTGATCTCTGACTTCGCTTGAAAAATCTGACCCTCTGGCACAGTTCGTTCATGTTCTTGCCTGTTGTTCTTGTCTAGAGTTGAACAGCATCTCCGTCTTTAGAGTGGACGTGTGTTCTTTTGTGGGTCTCGGTGCCAGTCACTCGCTCCCTGTCATTCCCCGTGAGGACCAAGTGTCTGTTGCCACTGAACATCTTACATGTGACCTACTCGTCTCAGTCCTGTGGAACTCAGCTCTGTCCACAGCCCCAATGTGCCTCCCCTGCTCCCTCTCCTTTCCTTCCTCCTCTTTTTCTCACTACAGCATAGCGGTGATAGGACACACTCACCTGAATCATAGACAGGTCTGTAAATAACACGGCAACAGTCTGGTTGGTTGGGAAAGGTGTCACTCAGTGTACAGAACTGCAGGTTCTTACTGGATTATATAACAGCTGTAGATTTACTATGATATACTCCTTAAAACCGTTTACTGTTATAGTGTAATGTTCCTTCAATAAAATCAATTTAAAAGTAGAATAAAAAACAAATGTTATTGGAAGGGAGGAAGGAAAGAAGGAAGGAAGGGAAGTACGGAGAAAGGGGAGGGGAGAAGGAGAGAAATGAAGGAAACAAAGATGGGAATGTATCTTATGCTTTTGGAAAAAAAACCGCAAAACAAAACCCAAACAAACCAACAACTCCTAGATCGCTGCATAAGAATCTACCTACAGTTTGCATAAATATGTTTTCTAAGCTCTCATCGAGCTAATATTTATCTTTGGAAATGGGGTCTCTATCTTCTAAAACCAGAGAGCAGAAATAAGTTTTGTTTATGGTGACAATTACTAGGATCAGTTGTAGACACAGATGGGAGGCGGGCGTAACAGTGACTGAGCAGAATCTTCCCTCTGACTGAACAGGCGCATCACAGGGATTTCTGCGGCCACTGCTCATGTGGCCATGTAGTGATGGGGCACTTGTCCTTCTATTTTTCAAAGAAGCCTTAGAGAAAGCCAGAGTCTGGAGGCCACCCCTTGGGGCCCACTCACTGAGCTCCAGGTGGGAAGACAGAAGAAACCATCTCCATCATGACCCAAGGCCTGAGTGAAGGGAGCACTTGTGATCAAAAGAGAAAACATCAGGGACTGGAGCTGGCAGCTGCTTTTGATCTAGATAAGGACACATTCAAGGCACGTGAATGAGTCACTGTGAGTTAATTCTCTGAGCTTAGATTTGAGGGTTCAAATGGCCACACCGTCTTCTATCTGGTAGTAGTTTGCCATTCGCTAAGCCCTGATGTCAGAGACCCAGTAGGTAGGCAATCATGTGTCCCTGCCACACCCAGGTGTTAGAGGCTAAAGACGAAGGCAGTGGTTTCCAATCTTTGGAGCAGATCAGAATCACCAAGGAACTATTTAATAAAACAGATTCCACCATTCTATCTCAGACCTGTGCTGGAGAACAGCTCTGCCTAGCTGGCAGGCAGAGGAATCAGAATTTGTTTTAAGTGATACTTCAGCCAGCTTGGTCTGGGTCTGCTGATGCACATCTGGGAATCACTGGGCAGACATATGCCTAAGGATGCAAAGCTAAAAGCAGAGCCAGGTCCAAACCCAGCTGCATCTTTTCCTCCAGATTAAGTTCCTTCTATTGGAGTCAGGGTTATGCTGTTAGATAATAATCAAAGACAGCGAGAGATGAAACTCCCATTTGTTGAGGACCTCTTGTGCTTAAAGCACTTATTCATGTTTTTATTTCATCCTGTGGTAACACCACGAGGTGATTATTTTCCATTGCCATTTTGCAGGTCAGGATATTGAGACCAAGAGAAATTCAGTATCACATTTATGGCCCCACCGATTTGTATACTAGAAGAAAAGAATCAGATTCAAATCCAGGACACTTACGGGATGACCCCATACCAGTGCCATCCAAGTCCTTTGTCTAGATTTCTGCTCTTTAAATATTATTTTGAATCATGTAAAACATAGTTTGACATTCGTGTTTACTGATTTTTGCTAGAAAGTATATCAGTGCTATGGAAAGCGACATGAAACAGAAGACTTTCCATTTCATACCTAGAGACAACTATGGATCTACAAAGTCGTAATCAAAACATGGTCATCTCTCTCATTTCTCAAAGTGTGGCTCACGGAGCGCAGCTGTCTGCCACCTAGGAGTATGGCTGACATGGAGGCTCTCGGGGACCCCACACCTGGTCACCCAGAATCTGCATTTTACCCAAATCCACAGGTGATTCCTATGCACATCACGTTTGAGAAGTGCTGCCTACCCACCAGCTGTTGGAAGGCAGATACTCTGGAGAAATAAACACTCTTAGTCTTGTCCCGGCTCTTGCCTATGTGTGAAGTGACATTTGACAGGTGCAGGTCTCGAGTTCAGTTGGTGGGTAGAGCTCGGGGTTCCGATGCAGAAAATACAGTGTTTGATTTGGTCACTCTTGCAGAGTTGTCAGCATATTTATTTAACGTGATGTCAGAGTTAAAGAGCTAGAAATGGGTCCATTTAACTTGGAACATGAAAGCATACCATTGCGTGTTTTCTTAAGTAAGGGGATGTGGTCAATGCTTTTTTGATCATGAAGAGATTTGTTGTTTAAGTTCTTCCTGGAGAATTTATAAATGGAACTTCAGAGACTTGTCAGGCCATAGAGTTTATTTCCCCTAAATAAATGTCTCTGGTCCTGTTATTATTTCTCTGTTACTTGTATCCCTTTCCTGATCATTCTCTTAGCAGAATATAATGAGTATTGAAATGCTAAAAAGCCATTAATCATTCGTCAGTATAGTTGCTAGGATCTCTGTTTTTTTTTTTTTTTTTTTTTTTTTTTTTTTTTTTTTTTTTTTTTTTTTTTTTTTTTTTTAATTATACAAGCAGTAACTTATTAGTAATTATTATTTCCTAAAGCAGTAACTGTTAATTTGTTTTTATGAGGAATGTTCCTCAGAGTGTGGTTTGCAGATGCATCTGAGCCACAGAAATCACCTTGGCAAGTGGTTTTGGATATGCTCGTATTTTTTCTGGTCTGAGTAAGAAAAATCTACATTTCACCCAAAGCACACAGGATCTATTTCGGCATCAGCCTGATAATGAGACAGTAATTGGTGTGTAAGCCGTTCATTCTCCAAGTTTTCTCACGAGGCATAATTTGTCTCTTATTTGTCAGAGATGGGTTCTGGGAAACAACACTCCCATTCACGGTGGCAGAGCAAATGTACTAAAACATTATCATAGCTGGGATCAATGGTCCACTATGGATTTATGTCAAGAATGTTAATGATTTGTTTATGAATAAGTGGGCCTGTCGCATGGTGAAACAGTAGCCTGTAGAACTGCTGAATGGACAGTTTGCTTGCAGAGGATTCTTGGAGGAAATAAATACTCTTGCCAGGACTTTTGCATCTCTGAAGTCGCTACTGTGAATTGACTTAGGCATTTGAAATGGTGGCATTTACCTTACAAAATCCTGTGCTCACTGTTGCGGGCCTTGTAACTCTACATTTTGTTACTATAATAGGGAGGAAGGATATCTTTTTAGGGTTGAATCCAATGTGTCTTTTTGCAACAAGATTGTGAAAAAAATAATGACTGAATTAGCTCTTTTATTGTGCAAAATCCTCCCACCCACCTCGCCCCACCCCCAGCCACACACACACCAAATGATGTGTCCTTCTGAAAAGTTCATGTTTATCTGGGGAAGGCATGACTTTGTAATAGATTTTAATTGATAGATACAATTAAGGGATTGCCAAGTAGAGTCCAGGAAATGAGAATAAATCGAGTATATCACAATTCATATGCATATACGGATAGATGTCAAAAATATGTCTGCGACGTGTGTGTGATAGAAGTATGATGTGTCTTGTGTGGAGGGCTTGCAGTGTAAATGTTTATGATAGAATTTAATGATGTGTATTCTAGCTACTTTCAAACATTCACCTTTTTTTAAGAGTGATGATGTTGGCTTCCACTTAAGAAGAGATTTAAAGTTAAATGTTATTCTATTTATGTAAAATAGATTAATTTCTTTCATCCTTTTTTTTGGCCTTAGGATTGAATTAGTAAAGTCGAATTTTTCTTGACTTATATTCAAAGATACTTAATAACTTAAATATCATACTAACTTTACATACAAAGTTCTAATTATAATCTGAGAAGTTTCATATCACAAATATGACCTCAAGAGTATGAGCATCTAGGCTCCTTTACAATCAGAAAAATGCAAAATATTTGTTTAGTGAAAGTGATGTCTGCATTTATAATTCCCTTGATCCTTGCAGCAGTCCCGGCTTTCTGTGGTTAGAAAGCCAAGAGGTCAAGTGTCAAATAAGAACCATCTGCGCCAGCTCTCACTGTACATAGGATCAAAGCCCAGATGACCTCCCCCTTTGTGTCCCTCTTCCTCTCTAAACAGCCTTTGTAATTATTCCCCGAGGAGGACACACTGCACCCAAAGCTGTCAAAATAAAATGGTGGACGCAGAGGACCTTCCTGGGATCAGAAATCCCATTGACATGATGGGATGATCTTGTGCTGGGGTTTTATTTGATTCCTCAAGGGGTCAATGATCTCCAAGTGATCATTTTATCATATGTCAAATTATTAGCTCTATGCATGTCTCCTCACATTGGAGTGGCTGGATATGTGTGATTTTTCACCATCATCATCACCATCATCTTTCTATATAGTAAATATGATTGTAAGCTAAGAAGTGGATCTTCCTAAGAATGCACACATTGCTGTCATTTCTCCCTAGTCATACTTGATGTGATCTCTGTCCCTAAGTGGCTCTGCTGCCAAGCCACAGGTATGGAGACATGACCTCTTCTGACTGTTCTAAGTTTTTCACCTGAGAAAGACCTGCGTACAGGCAAGTGTACCTTGATCAAGGCGCTTCCAGAATTAAGAGAAGAACTAGTTGGGTGTGTCCAATTTTCAACTTTATTAAATTTTAAATTCCAGTTTGATACTGTCATGGACCTTTCTTAGGTCGGCTACCGTGAAGCCAATGGTTGGATTTGGAATAGAGTAGTTGGCAGAGAGAGATCAGAATGAAAACCCAAGGGTAGGTGTTGAGCCTTCACCCTGAGCAAGGCATTGCTGTCCATGCCTGGGGATGAGGATGTGCAAGGCCTGGGCCAGATGTTCAAGGACTGAGTGCGTCCACCCATCACAGACTGTGAACATGACGGCTGCATGCACTACTTCTCTGTGTACCCGTGCTCACATCTGCACCTGTTGAGTGTGAGTGCATTATAATTTCAAGGTAAGAACACTTCACTGGAAATGCTAAACTATAGCAGAGCATACACACTTATGTTAGAAGATATATGTTATTTATATATATAGTTATCTTTCTTATATTTATTTATCTTCACTTCAGGATTTCCTGTCCCCTTTCCCTTCATAGATGTGATTATAAAAAAGACTGATTTCTCAGAGAGCTAAAAACTCACCCCATTACCCTGTGGCTCCATCTGGTTAAATATCAGTGTTCATTGGAATAATCAGTAGCTTTTATAAAACTAGAGATGACTTTCTCCTACTTAGAAATTGATTATAGCCAGTACTCTAAATGGTTCTGTTGCAGAATAAGCTCTTTCTATGGATTTTAGAGAGTAAAGATCATTAGAGAGTAAAGATCATAAACCCTTGACACTCTTTTCCAAATTTGGATTCTGCTCATTTTTCTGGGGTCAGGATCTACGTTTTTATTTAGATTCTCACAGGGATCTAAGATCCCAAAGTAATTCATGAATCACTCATCTTGTGGTTAGAGTGAAGGACTCTAATTGTAACTATAGACATTATTTTTTGAACTTAGGAGGTAAATAGATTGCATTCACAGGCAGTGTTATGTCATCATATTGTCATTGGAACACTATTAGAAGAATCCATTTTTACTCTCGAATAAAAAAAAGTACTACTTTTGGAATACCATTTTGTGTACTTTGTCAATAGCACTTAAAAGTAATAATAGTTGATGGTCAGGTGGCATTTATAGAAACATTAAGTTTATGTTATAGATGCAGAAGCACATTCCTTATATTTAGCTGAACCAGGTGGGATGGAGTGTGCATGCCCCTTAGGTTCTACAGTAGGACAGGCAACCCGAAGGGCCTTTCAGAAAGCAAACCATCATCACATCCCAGTGCCTTTGGAGTTTTTGAGTTCATGTCAAACCTTTCAGCTGCCCCTCGTGTTCAGAAGGATAGAATGGTAAGAGGGCACTGATAACTCAGGGCAGACGTGGTGCTAGTGTGGATGAAAGAAGTGCGTTATCAAAGTAATTGATTTGAATTCCAAGAAAAAAAAATCTGCCTTAAGTTTCAGAGAGAGAGATGAACAAAAGTCAAATTGATGCCTGTCTTGGATTTGTAATCTAGTCTCCAAAACTTTTTGGTAATGAGGACTTTCTCTGCAGTGGTAAGAACTTGATGTTCTTCACACTTGTTTTCTCTGCCTCCAGTCAGTCAAAGGAAGAGGGAGTTTTCCCTGGGGCCTTCCATGTGCGTCTGTCTGTGAGAAGCACTTGACAATTGCTTCCTCTCATTGTGAGAGTTCTCTCTGGGAGTGAAGATGCAAATAAGTACTAGCTTCCTGTCCAGGTCTTTTCACATCATGGCAGGTGACAGGGAGGAAACAGGTCTGAAAAATACTGGAATATGGTTTGGTTAAAGCAGGAGAGATTTCATGAAGTCATGACAGAAAAGAATGTGGTTGAAAGTCCTACATGCAAAGAGGTGGAGGCTCCAGCCAGATGGGTCTGGCGTTGGCATTGCAGCTGGTGGCGGAGGCTGTGGCAGTGGCTAGACTGGGGAGGTTCACGGCCGGGAGACCTTCTAGCAGAGGCCTCGTGTCCTTGGCTGCTGAGCCTCGCCACAGAGTCTGGTTCTGACACGTTTAGTCACTCAACAGGCATCGCTGGCACATGTCCTGTGTGGTGGGCTAATGTCTGACTCTGGCGGGTTGAAAAGCCCTATCTGTTCCCCAGAGGAGCTGCTGGTGCAGCGGGGGCCGGAGATGAGCGATCCAGCTGTGCTGCAGAGGGGCGCGCTGTGCGGAGGCGTCTGAACAGCGTCTTCACGGCGCTATCAACGGACGGAAGGCCTCAGGCAAGGCAAGTCCCATACAGCCTCTATCGGTACAGAACCGGACTAATGTTAATTTGGCCTTTTACTGTTTTCTCTGTGTCTTAATTGGTAAAAAGAAAAAAAAAAAATTGAGGAATACACTTCCTCCAAACAGATCTCCTTTGTATTTGCTGATGATTTGGTCCCTGTAAAGAAGGGAGGCTGATGGGCTTACCCAAGAAGGGATTATAGTGATTCCCCAGGTCACCAGGACCCCCTTCCTGATGAGCCAGGAGGAGTGGAGAGAAAGAAGCAGCAGAGTTGCCACTTAGTTAAATAGCTTCATAAATGGACCAAGTTCCTTTTCCCAATTCTCCCATGTGATGGAAAGTACCCTCTGCCAGAACCTGGAGAGGTGGAGCTGAGTTTGAAGTTGGTATTTTGAAAGTATTGATGATCATAGTATAGTTCCCTTAAAACAGTGTGTGTGTGTGTGTGTGTGTGTGTGTGTGTGTGTGTGTGTGTGTGTATGGAACATGGAAGAACATGTGCTGTTGGAACTCAATATCAAATTTCTTTGTTATATGATAAGCGTTTCCTTATATAGCCAGGCTCTGGCTGGCAGAATACTAGAATCTTATTGGAATACTGTTGGAATGGATTGCCTTTGATGGAAAACAATTCTTATTTTTCATATTTACTTACGTTTTCATTAGAAATTTCTCTTTCATCTTAATATTCTTTAGACCATTAAGCAGCTGTTTTTTAAGTTCTGTCATAGAATTAGTTTATGGATTTCATAAATCCCAAAGCTGCCTGCTTTAAAAGGCATACCCAATTTACTTTAATTTTTACTTTATTGTATTACCTGTGTCCTTGTTATTGGAAAAAGAAAGCTTACTTTGTTCTTTTATTATAGTCAACAACAAAAATGCATATTTATGAAAAATCTGCTGTGAGATTGGCATTGTTTAGGGTACCAGAACTCTGGGACTTATTCATGTGACAGAGAACAAGAGAGATTCTTTCTCTCCAGGTCCGACATACCCACGTGGGGAGACATAAAATCAATGTATCCATAAAACCTGAAAATGTAATGTAAAATAGTGTACTAATATAATGTAGCCTCAGGTATTGCTGGTGATATTGTGTGGAAGATAAGATGAATAATGTCCTGCTTGATAGGGACTGCTTTGGTTCAGGGGGAGAAGGAAGACCTCTCTGAGAGGATTCTCTTTGAACTTTGAGTGATGTAAACGCAATTGTCTCCTGAACATTTGGTGGAGACAGAGAGAGGTAGAAGAAGCAGCACCTGCTAGGACTCTAGCTTGAGAACAAGCTTGGGCCAAGTGTTTGGAGCATTGTGAGGGAGCATCGAAGAGGAAAATGTGATTGGAAATGTGGCCAGGAATTAGATCATGGGCCATAGTGGAGCATTTAGAATTTATCCCATGAGCGATAGGATGGGGATGAGACCTGAAGAGTTGACATACCATCTTTTCTTTCAGAAAGAGCCTTGTCTGACTTGTTTTGGAGGATGGACTGTAATAAACAAAAGTGGAGGCATGGAGGTTAGCGATGAGGTTGCAGCATGAAGTCCAGAGGAGAGATGATGAGAGTCTAGAGTCAACAGAATTATTGATAGGTAGGGAATGGACTCAGAGAGGAAGAGAGATGGTAAGAGCATCTCTTAGGATTTTAGATTAAACAAATAGGCGAATGGAGGAAATATTCACTGCAATGGGAAAGATTCTAGACAGAAATGTGGTGCAAAGTGACAGTTTTGGAGAAAGACTTCTATTTTGACCATACTAACTTTGAAATACTGACATCAAATTAAAGCTATGAGAAGGCAAGCGTATGTAGAAATCTAGATGACGGGGCATGGTCTTGAATAGACTTACATGTTGGAGAGTTATTGGGATGTACTGGGATCTAAAGCCATAGAGTGGAATGAGTTAACCCAGGAGAGAGGGTGGGCAGAGGTGTCTGAGCACAGAGCTCCTTTGCTGGTTTTTCTGTAATAGGTCTTGAACTGTATTGGCATATTGGCGTATTGGCATGTTGGCTGCTGGTGAGGACAGATGTTGCCTTGTACTTCGTGAATGTTTGAAAGATATTTATGCTGCACATATTTATCCCTAATAAATTGTGAAACCTTCATGCAAAAACCCGAAGTGTTTTGTTGTGTATTTTTCTAGTACAATGGGAAGGATTATAGATTGGGGGAGGATTTGTACAGTAGAGTGTCCAAGACATATTTGTTTGAAAAGCTAAGATTGCTTATTCAGTGTGCCAATGTGTTCTAGCCTCCTGTTGCTTTAAACATGAAAGCTGTCAGGTTTTTATCTGTAATTGGTTGGATTTGCACCAACAATTCAGAAAATTTTCGTTTCAGTTGTTCAATGCTACTCCCACTTCAGAACCTGGGTTTTAATCAGAATATTGGATGCTGCACTGATTGAGGTTTTCAGACTGTTGTCTTTTTGTTTTTTAATAAAAGAGTGAAATGCATTTGAAATGGTTCTAAAGTATCGTAGAGGAAAATGGTTATTCAGTAAGTATCAGGATTCTCCAGATTCTGTGATTTCAAGAATAAGAAAGAAAACGTACAACCGAGGGAAGGTGTTTGTGTTTTCATTACTCCTCCACTGTTGTGAGTCTTAGAGATAAAAGCGGGACGAATCATATTGATGACCTCTGTGATGGTTTCCTAAGAAATGTTTCTCTTATCGTGGTAGCAGGTTGTGCTTTCTTTTACCACCCAATACAAGATGTTTAACCCTAAATATGCGGTGTTTCAACAATTTAAACTATAATGGATTTCGTACAGCTTGGTGGAGTAGTGGTTAGGTCAACTGCCTCTGAAGAAGCAAGCCACATACTCCTGGCCTCAGGTTTGGGTCTGGGGGTGCAAACAACCAGTGTGAACAACTGAAAATCAAAATAAAATGCTGCTTCCTCCTCTCTCTTCCTGCCTGCCTGCTCACCTTCATTCCTGCCTGGCCCTTTCCTTAAAAAAAGATTACACTGGATTTTAAATGTATAGTAGCAAATTTTGTTTCCTTTATGTGACAAAAAAAGAAGTGATTTGATTTATAATACATGATTATGTAGATGGGTAACTCACAATCCTATGTTATTGTTATTAAGTAGTGCCACATGTTTGTATCTTTTCTTTTTGAATTTGTTAGATTTGCATTAGTATAATATTACTACCCAATGATTTTCACTGCACATTGGGTATAATTTCCAGGGGGGTCTTCAAAACAAACAAAATATCCAAAAGACTTTCCTATTCCTTAGTCATTTTATTTTATATATTTATATATATATATATAGTGGCCAAAGTTCCATGTACCACTGAGGGCTACCATTTTTGACTTACATTAATCAGCATTATTATTGATATAATTCAATTTCTTTGTGTGATTTTTTTTGCTACTTGATTCTTCAATTTCTGAAATTGATTTGTTAGTGTCTCATGGTATTATTTGTACGTCCCTTTTTTTTTAAATGTTTTGTATTTTGTTATATCTTTTGATCACATGTTACCTGAGACAAAGCTGCATGAGCAATACAATGTAATTGAAAATTGGGTTCTTTGTCAATATACAATATTAAATGTGTTCGTCATCTACCCTATAATTAACATTGTTTTTCTTTTTGTCTACTCGCTCAACTTTTCATTGTGCACTCACTTGTAATGGCTACCAGTGGTTTTGTAATGTTCTGAGAATAAGGATTCAATAAAGAATCTCTCTCAGGTCTAAACAAAGCACATGACATACATTCTTTATAATCCTCACAAAAATGTTAGAGGTGGGTATTAGTTCATTATATGGGGAAAGGAAGGTAAACCCAAAGCGTAAGCATGACTTGCGTAGGATTAAATAATTAATAATGATGAGCTAGGGTTTTAAACCAGATCTGTTTTACCCTTAGCGTCAGCCTGCGTTGTCTCTATGGGCAGAATTATAAGCAACATGACAGAGAATTGAAAGTAGCCCAGATTGAGAAAATAATGTGACTCATTTACATTTATTGTTACAACTGATTATCCTCATAACCATCGACATCTTATTTATATTTTTATTGTTTCTTTTTGCTTTAAAATTTTTTCCTTTTGTTTTTCATTCAGTCTTCTTATTTTGAATGCTGTGTTTTTAAAACTGATTCCTTATACTGCCTGTTTTAATCATTTTTAATTTTACTTTCTCCAGTGATTTCAAAAGTCTAATTTTTTATGTCTGAAGGTATCGGTTCTTGGTTATCTTTAAAGAAAGTTTTTGAAAAAACGTAAGCCATGTTCCTTTTCTTATGAAAATTAATAAAAACTGTGTGTTTTCACTCCTCTAAGTGTAACATGGAATTCAGTAAACTTCTATCTTCTTTTCTATTTATTTAGTTTTTGAAAATATAACCTAAGGGCTTGATATCCAGGCTATTATTAGTAGATCATAGTTTTTGCATTACTTATCTTTATTTTCAAGAAATAGTTTTGGCTTTGATGTTTAGCATTGATATTTTAGGTGAATAACTCTTTAGATTCACCTTGATATTTAACTGCCTTAGTGATCAGTCCTTCTTTATCATACCTTTACTGCCCTTTGGATTCTCTCTGTTCACATCTTTCAGTACATTTATAAGAAAAGAAGGTAATGGGGGTGAGATACATTCTGGGCAATTACAGATCAGTATAGGTGAGCTCTTGGATCAATTTTTCATTTTTTTAATCAAAACGCTAATGCTCTGACTGAAACCATGAGAAGACACAGTCCCATGTTCATTGTATTAACAAAAACCTGAGAGTTTCTCAAAGTTCATAAAGAGGGGATCGGTTTCATAAATAATGGGACATCATGCTCTTTCACTATGTAGTTCTGGAGGAAATTCAGAGTGATCACTGGGACATACTGCTAAGATAAAAGCAAGTATGGAAAACTGTGTGTAGTATCCTATTATTTAAAAAAGGAATGAAGAAACATGAATATGTGTGTATATGTAGTATGTGTGTATTTATGTATATCCATTATGTATAAATCCTTTATATATGTAAAGGATATATGCATATATATGTATGTGTATATGTGTGTGTGTGTGTGTGTGTGTGTGTGTGTGTGTGTGTGTGTGTGTGTATATATATATGTAAAACCAAAGAACTTAAATGAATAGGGTTACTATTGGGGAAGGAGATACAGAGTAGAGGGGCAGGGTAGAGGAGACGGGTTGAAATTAGAATTTTCTAAATAAAAGACATTTTTGGAACCACATAAATGTTTTAAATTATGATGAATAAAATTTGAGAAAATATAATATGTAGTATCTAAAAGCTAAAAGCAAAATTTAAACAATATGACTGTCAAGTTGGTTAACATTATGGGGAAGAATTATTTTAAATGACTGAAATATTCACTTGGCTGTGACTAATACTACATAAACTAAAGACGAAGAAATAGTCTACAGATAGATTGAAATGTTTTTGTAATAATTTGATTTTAGTTATTTTTTATAGTGATCAATTTGTTATTGTTATTTTGAGCTGATTTCATAGACACGTGTGTATAATTAATAATACATATATGTATAATACATGTAAATATATACATATATATTTTGAATGAATGCATAATCATCTTACTCTAATATATCCTATCATACAATATCCTATCCTCTATTACTATTTACTTTATCCTCTTCACATTCATAAGCAGGAACAGAAATATAGTAGGGATATGTATTATATTCTATTATCTATTCTATATACATTGTAAAATAAAGCAATTTAGTGATCGTTACTGTCACTAAGGAACCAAGATTTTAGTAAAATACACATTCTAATAACAATAGAAACCCTATTGCCCTAAATTTAAATTGGAAATATTTCTGTACTTAATGTAATCCTGCTCATTTTAATTCACATTCTCCTGAGTTTTTAAATTCTGTTTCTTAAAAGTGATATCATCTTAAATACCATTGAACTTGCAAAATGGTTTTCTAAGATTTTCTTCAAGTTTCTAGAGTAAGCAGTATGTGAAAACTTGCTTCTCCATCTAAGATTTGGAAAGGATCGTCTCTTCCTCTTGTTCTAGAATAATTTTTAAAGGCTCTGTGTTGTTTTTTTCCTGTTTTAAAAAAGAAATGCCTAAATTCATGAAGACTGAACTAGTAATAAATCTTAGGTCTTGTGCTGCTTTAAGCCCATCAGTTTATTGTGTGTGTATAACTTGTTTTTCCTCTTCTGACCTTGATATTAACTAGCCACTTTGAAAGTATTTTTTGAAAACTCAGATGGTTCAGTATTGCCTTGGAATAGCTGTGGGTCTGCTCTAAACCCAGCATAACAAATTAAATTTAATTCCCTCCTAGAATTTTCATTAGGCTTTTTGGACTATGACTGGGTGGCAAGGGAATAGAGATTATTCTTGCTATGCATGGAGGTAATAAGTCCTCTTTGACAGTGTCTTTCTATTACGCAACTTCGGTGCTCCTTCACAGTGCCGCCTGCCCTCTTGGGAAGCCATTTTGAAAATAACATATGGCTTCCCTTTCATTTTGTGAAACCAGCGTTTAATTTGGCTGGGAGGAAATTGTACTTGACACCCATTTCACTTGCTTTTACTTCTGGAAAAACTGCTCTGAGCGGTCATTTTCCAATAAGAGTACAATATAATTTTGTTAGGTGTAGACTATTTATTACATGTTAATTAATTCATGTGCACACACACACACACACACACACACACATGCACACAAGAGAAGTAACAAAGCACAGCCCTTTTCTGTAATACCTCAGAGACCTGACTCACAAAAGCAGTAATATTATCACTTGTGTTTATCTGTTGCTTGTGGTAGGCTCAGTATGTCTGTATATGTTGCTGTTTTCCCACTGTGAGTTGGAATATAGTTCCACTCTCTTTGAGTCTGCGTAGGTGCTAGTGACTTGGCCAGCAGGATATTGAAAATTCTGAGGCCGGGTCAGGAGTTTTACAACAGCATTGTTTGCCCAGGCCTTGGAGCATGATCTGGGGACTCTGAGACACCGGCAAAGAAGTCTGATGACCCTGAGTCCCTCCTGGAGGAGCCACTACCAGGGTTCTAGAAAACAGTCTCTCAGAACCCAGCTTTCTAGCCACTCCTGCCAAGTCCTACATGTGGATGAAGCCATCTCCACCACCCTCTCCAACAACTAAATGCCCCTGACCCTTACTGGCTAACATCTTGTGAAAGAAAAGGTTCTCCCAGCTGAACCCTGCCCTAGTTGCTAATCAACTAAAATTTAGTTAAAAAAGGCAGGGGGAGGGTTATTGCTTTGTGTTAAGCCATCACATTTTGGGGCGATTTGTTTCGTAGTAAGCGATAACTAGAATAGGATCTATGCACTAATCTCTTAATGTAGATTGAATATGGTGAATCAATAGCATATTGAAGAGGCAGCCAGAAACTAGGAGGTGGGAGATGATGGTCTAAACTGCAGTTTGTTCTTCATAACCTGTGTGGCTGTGAGTAATTCATCTGGCATCTCTAAAACTAACATTTTTCACATATAAAATAAGAGAGTTGACTTAAATAATAATATTCATGTGGAACAGAAATAGGACTCTGTCCCAAAAGCCCTGGAGCCTGGTAGCAGAACGGGCAGGGATGCCCAGTGTGGCCTCTGGTTTGATGGGCCACCCAGCCTGGCCTTGGTTTCTGGTGAGTGTCATGAAAGCCAGGTCCTGGGAGAGGCTAGCTACCTCCCCAGTCCTGGCCAGTTTCCTTCTCTCACCTGCCCAGTCCTTCTCCGCCCCACCAGCAAGTTTCTTGAGTTGAAGTCTCCAAATGGAATTTCAGGACCCCTCAAAACATTAATGAGTAAGAAGAGTTTTACTGGGGGGAAAAAAAAAAAAAGCACTCTCAAGAGTGAGAGTGGGCCTTGCTCTTTGAAAGGAAGAAAGGGAAGAAGCAGCAAGTCGCTAGTTGAGAGTAAACGCCTGACTCTATATTAGCCAATGACGGGCGACTATTTTGTTGATTAACTGCTTCTGCTGTCAGGCCCTATGCAGGTATTTTTTATCTGATATCATTCTTGCTTGAAGCTTCAGCCCCTCTTCTATCCCTTTCAATGACAACAACCAGAATGCTAAATATAATGTAATAAAAGCACTTATTGAATGCAGTCATGCGAGGTACGGAACTAAATGTTTTAATGCATTATCTATTTAACCCCCACGCTACCCTGTAAATTATAGGTATTATTAACATCAGTTTAAAAATGGGGGGAAAGGTGTAGAGAAATCAGAAACCTGCTCATATGTACTCTGTAAAATGTATTTTTTTACTCTTCGTGATGATTCTAGAATAATTTTCTTTTCTATCAAAAAGAATTTCAGAGTTATAGTCACACACAACACAGTCATGTAGAGACTGCAAAAGTCTTCAATGCAATTTACCCCAATATTTTTGAATCATGAGGACCACAGAAAGAAATGGAAATGTCAAAAGGTTTTTGGTGTTCATTTTGTAAGGAAGTCACAGGAGAAAGCGTGGGATGCACCTTACAGATGGAAATTATACTAGTTACAATAGTTGACACGTACATATGGTGGAGCTTTGCAGGTTTAAGTTACTTCAAGGACAAGTAATTGGTGAAATGTCTGCTGTACAGAAGGAACTATGTCATCATTCTAGTTGTTAGTAAAAAGTAAGTTGTCTATACATTTTTGGTATTTGTTTGCTTTGTGTTTTCTTCCCCCTATTTTTTTCTAATAACTTTTTTTCTCTTTATATTTTTAGTTTTATATAACCAGGTGGAAGGACAGGAGGGATGAAAGGAAGGAGGGAGGGAGGGAGGGAGGGAGGCAGGGAGGGAAGAGGGAGAGCGCTGATTTTGAGTCCATCATCTACACCCTTGTGTTTTGATTCATAATATGCTTTCCTATCTCCCACAAGCCTGCTCTTCAGTGGATGAGATTTCTTTGACTTACATTTGCCTTAACAATTCTTATAAAAATGTTAATCCAATTTAAGAGAGCTGATTCATATAATGCGTAGCATTCCCTGGTGTTCTGAACCTATTAATTTTGGTTGAAGAATTAAGAGTGTCTAAATGTAAGCTCATGAATGAACTTGCAGAATGGATTGAAAAATATCCTAAGCCTTTTAGGTCTTAGTTGCAGGGTGTGTGTTAGCTGGGGAACTCAGACTTATTCCTAGTGAAGATCTCTTTGAAGTACTGATAGATGCATTACTTCTTGTATTTTAGTGAGAATTATTCTTTCTTTGTGGCCTGCTTATCTCTTTCTTTGCAAGAAGGATATAATTGATATTGGATATAAAAATCTGCTCTATATCCATACAGAACAGGCTTTATTTAAATTACTCTGGATGTGATTGTCTTCAAAAAATTCTTGAATTTCAGTAGATTAAAAAAGTTACTTCTGCTGATGAATGTTTCATTTCAGCATTGCTATTTTAGTATGGAGTGAATTTTATGAAAGAAAATGTCTCCTAGATATTAAAATGACCTTTTTGTAAATATTCCTGATAAATGTTTTGTCTTATTTTTGACTTTGTCTATTTATGTAAATAAAATTGATAGACTTTTCTATTCTGTAGAATTTATAGGAATAATATTTTCTTTTTGGAAATGGGAACAAAGCAGATATCTGTTTTAACTTAGTTTTTGCTTTTTACCATTTGACCCCTTCACCCAATAAACCCACTCCCACCCCTTTTTCTCTGGCAACCACAAGACTTTTCTCTTTATCCACGACCTTGGTGCTCTGGGGTGTTTTTGTTTTTGTTTTTGTTTTTGTTTTTTGTTTTTAGATTCTGTGAGATCATGCAGTATTTGTCTTCTCTATGGGACTATGCCACTTAACATAATGCCCTCCGGGGATGTAGTGGGGATGCCTATGTATGTGGAACTGGGCTCTGCTCCATGCTCAGAGCCCTGGGAGAGACCCGGCTATAAAGGATTCTCCTCCATTCTCTTGAGAGAGGATATTCCTCATGGGAGAGGGTATTCATAGCCTTGGAAGCTCCCTCTTCCCAGAACGATGGTGGCTCTTGTGATTGAGTCACTGTATATTCATTTGACACCTCAGAACTGTTTTCGCGAGCCCAATTGTTCTGAAATGGGGATACTTTTGCCTGTTCCCAGGAGATATTTGACAATATCTGGAGAAAGCTGGGAGATTCATCTGTCATCTGGCGGGGATGGACAGGGATGCTGTTAAACACTCTGCAACTCTAGGATGACCCCACAACAAAGACTCGTTTGGCCCAAATGTCAGTATTGAGGTTGAAAAATGGATGTAGGGCTTTTTTTGACCTTTCCTTTTTGTATTCTTTCTCCCAAAGAACCTTTTTAGATGCCATCCCCCTGATAACACCCTCCCCAATGAATTTTAGCACATTATACTATATAATAGTTTCTATACTGTGTTTATGCCCGTGCTTCATATATAAAGAGAGCAAGATTTTTTTCAGCCACCAAAACATGTCACTCCTTGGGCGCGACATAGCCCAATGGGCAGGGCTTCTGCCGTGGACCACCGTGGAAGTGAGTAGCATATAAATAACCCAGTTTACAGTAATCCCTTGAATGGTAGAGAACAAAGGAAGAATAAAACCAAAACCAAAAGCAAATCAAGATGGGCTAGTGTTAATGCTGATAAAATTAATGGGAAAGCTTAGATGCAAAATAATTGTAGCATCAATAGGCTGCTATGAGGGGTAGACAGATAAACAGATTTTCACTTTCTCTTTCTTCTGTCTCTCAGCAAGCAAAAAAGCTACCCCTCTTGCTCATTTTTCTGTCTACACAAAAAGATCTACAGATGAGACCCCAATGCCTCCACGTGTCTATCTCATCTAGAGTTGGGAGAGTGATAATAATGATGACAAGTGAGTTCTGTTTCCCTCCGTTCATTTTAGGAATCCATAGTGACAGCGCTCTCACGTCTGGCCATGTGCCAAATGCTGGAGCTGCCCCTGGGCCAGGCAGTCATGGAGTCACCTGCGGGGTGTCCCAGTGCTGGGTTCGTCCTATTCATTCCACACAGTCACCAGCCATTTGATATCTGACGCCAACTCCACAATTCTTACATAGCTATAGGCAATGTTAACTATTTACTCTCTTCCATCATTCAGTTGACATTCCTTAGTGGGTGATGCATTTATTTTCAGAAAACTGTTGATGTCGTTACCTTATGAGAAGCTGATGTCCCTCCCTCAAATACAAAGAAATAGTGGGAAAAAAATTCTGAAGGCTCTGAACTTGGAGCAGGAACCCTTTGGACTGAACAAGAAGATTTACATGTCAAAAATGGTGGTTCAGCTACTCGGGCACCCAAGCGAAGGTGTCATCTTGCTACTACCAGCTGGAAAGACAGATGAAGTGGGCATAACTTTCTTATTGAACACTGTGCGATATGTACCCGTGGGTCTGCGTGGTACCTAACATCATCTTATTTTACCCTGGGGAACGCGGGATAGGCTAAGCCCGGGTAACGGTGTGCCCCTCCCTCTGCTCCCGTCTGCCTCCCACGTGGATTCTTGAGCAGTGTCTCGAACTATCTGAGATCCTGATTTCCCATCGTGCTCCTGCTGCAGATCAAGGTGGCACAGGTCGCCGCTCACTGCCCATCTGTCACTGCACATCAAGTGGAGATGTGTCCTCCTGGACCACATGCGCCCCAGCTACCATAGGCCCACTTCTTGTGAATTAAGGTTGAGCTCAGCTCGGCTCCCTGGACAAACATGGGGAGCACAAATCTGGGTGACTTTCCAGCTCCTCCTCAGTTGGCTGAGCAGCGTCTTTGCGTAAGAGTTACCGCAGAGCCATACCCACCCAGCGGCTCTGTTCAAAGGCGAGGAGATGTGGGTTCATAGGGCAGGAGAGGACTGCTGCATGTTCCTCTTGTGATTTAGGGTAAGCAGGAAAGCTCAAGTTTTTCATCTCTGCCTTTGCTGCTTTCTCTTTGTTCTGAGGAACACTTAGAGAATAGTTGTCAGCAATTGTCGTTGAGAGAAATGTAGTTTAAAAGAAACACTGACTTGACATAAATATTTAAAAGCATGCTTACTAAAGGCCAAGGAGATATAAGGAGCAGTTTTTTTCATATAATCATCTCGTCGTAGGATAGGACCTAAGACTATTTCCTTACAGAATAGTGTTCTCGATGTTGCTGCTTCTAGTCCCTCGTTCCTTCCTCTCCTCCTTATTCCCTTCTACTTTGCTCCTCTCTCTTCCACTTCCCTTTCTTTTATTATTTCAGGACAGAAAGAATGCACCCACTTATGGTCCAGGGCACTGATAGACCATAGTTGACCATCAGGAAATGAATGGAAGACTTTTCTAGAAAGTTAGAGCAAGACGTGTTTAGAACCAACTCTTAACATCTCTATTTTTATTTATTTAAAATTTATGGTATTTAGTGAGGTAACTTTGATTTACCTAATAATACAAGCACATATGTGTAGGCTCACCGTTCATCAGCTATAAGACAATACACCCTGCCCACCACCATATTAGCAAAAGTCATCCCCCATGGTGCATTGGACCCACAACCACGTACTCCTTTTTTCCCCACTGGTAACCTCAGTTTTATTGTTAATGTCCAAGGGTTGGTTTTTGTTTCATCTATTCCTCTGCTTTGTTACTTTATTTTCTACATATGAGTGATCCTTTGGCATTTATCTTTTTTCTTCTGACATTTCGCGTAGCATCATCCCTTCTTGTTCTATCCATATTGTCTCAAATGACAGGATTCCATCTTTTCTAAGGCTGTGTAGTATTCCATTGTGCATCGACCACATCTTCTTCATCCAGTCATCTGGTGGTAGGCACTTAAGGAGTTTCTGATGATTGACTATTGTAAATAATGCTGCAATCAACATTAACATCTCTATTTTAAAGATGAAAAACCTAAAGAGAATGAAGACTTCCCTTGGTCCCACACTTGTGTTGTTGTGATGATGTGTCTTTTGTGACATGTAACCGGTGGTGTATATCATGATGGATAAGGTAACAATGATATAAAAAGCTGATAGGAATAAGTAGGAATAGGTTGGGAAGAGTGAAAATGTTCCCAGTGATGGCACCGTGTGAGCTTGCCATCAGTAAGCATTTGCTCACTGGAGTGATAAGGTAAGAGCATGATTGGAGTGGGTTTGAGAGGGTGAAGAAGTGTACAAGGAGTGGAACTGGGGAAATGTAAACAGTATTGAGAGATCTCTATTTTGTGAGAAATGGGAAATGTGTAACCAGACCCAGGTCCACTGTTGCCACCGAAAAAGCCAAAATACTTGAGAGGAGGAGGGGTTTTGATGATGTTAGATTTATTATTAGGAGGCACCAATCGAGGATGTGGGACACCTGCTCTGTCTCAGCTCCACGTTCCTGAGTGCATGGGCCATGGGGAGCTAGTAGACAGAAAACAAGTGCAAGAGGCAACAAGAAGTCATGTGTTCACAGCCATTTGGGGTCCCAGACAGGGTGGTACCAGCTGGGGCCTGCTAGCTTATTGGGCAGAACAAGAGTCCTCTTGCCGCAGTAAGAAAATCATCCAGTTCATTGCCTGTGCCTCTCGCAAGTTTTGTTGATCTGCAGCTCAACTATGTGTTCACTGAGTGTCATGGGTCCTCAGTTCTGCTGGAGAGCTAGGTTTGGGTCCCAATTTTCTGCCCCATCACCTGTGGAGGGAGAGTTGCTGCCATGAGTAGAAAGGAGGTGATGGTTGATTGGCGATACCTAGGAGCCTAGGCATTTATAGAAACATGAGGCAAAAGGCAGAGTTACAGGGCAGATACCAATGAGGAAAACTGAGGGCTTTACTTCGGGGCGCATGGGGTTCTAGGTGCACCGGCCACTCAGAGAAGGACGTGTGCACATTTCCTTGGGCCCCAGTAACGAGGTGCCACGAGCTAGATGGCCATACCAGTCAGGGTTCTTCAGGGAAGCAACAATATGTGTATGCACATATAGAAAGAGATTCATTAGGAGGAATTCGCTCACACAGCTGTGGAGGTGAGAAGTCCCAAATCCACCGTCAGTAGCCTGGAGACCAGGAGAGCTGGTGGTGCAGGTCCAGGCTGAGTCTGAGGGCCTGAGAAAGAAGAGAGTTGATGGCATTGGTTCTATTCTGAAAGCTGGTAGGTACAAGACCCAGGAGCTGATGTTTCAGTGTGAGCCCAAAGACAGGAAAAGACTGGCGTCCTAACTCAGGACATTCAGACAAGAAGAATTCCCCTTCTCTCATACAGGAGCAAGGTCAGCCTTCTTTGGTTCAGGCCTTCAGGTGGTTGATGTTGACTGTCCACATGGGGGAGAAAAATAAGCTTTACTCAGCCTGCTATTTACATGTCATCTCACCTGAAAACATCCTCACAGAATGTCTGATCGAATATCCGGGCTCCCTATTACCCAGTCAAGTTGATAAATAAAATTCACCACCACTGTGTCTTTAAACAATAGAGATGCATCCTCTCAGAGTTTTAGAAGCCAGAAGACTGAGCTGCAGGTGTCTGCCATCTTTCTCCGGTGGGTCTGACAGAGAATCTCTTTCCTGCTTCTTCCTTCCACAGCTTCTGGTGGTGGCTTGACTTGTAGACATATCACTGCAGATGTGAGCTCTGTTCTGTGGCCGATTCCCAAGTGTGTCTGCATCCCAATTTCCCTCTTTTCAGAAGGACACCAGCAACAGAGGCGAGCCCATCCCCATGTGGTATGACCTTTACATTCAAAGGCCCCGTTTCCAAATGAGGTCACATCCAGAGGTTCTAGGGGTGAGGACATCAAATGTATTTTTGGAGGACACAATTCAATCCATATAGGAAACAAGTCTTTAGCTGAGGAGGAGGAAGAGGGAGGAGGAGGGAAGTTGTGAAATAGTTGTATAAAGAAGCGGGATAAAAAATGGTTGTGAAATATAGATGGAGATGCAGTTTCAACATCCTAAGTGGAATTTAGACTTGTGAACTAAAGAAATAATAAATACTGAAAAAAGTAGGATGAGATGATTAATGAGTCTGAGAATGCTGAGCAGTGTCAATGCCTCCTTGAAGCTTATGACCATTAGCTGAAACCAGTGGGCTTGGCCGTGTGTGATTTTCCAGCCTGTATATCTTAGTGAATATGGCTTGGGTAGAATGTTGGTTTTCCAAGGAGTTTGATGCAGTCGTTATTAAATGTGAATGAAAAGAAATAGTTAGGATGTTTTACCTTGAGTCTTATGCTAGGTAAGAAAGACTGAGATGATGTTGCAGAGCGGTCACAGGGGACAGGTAGTGGATGATAGATTGAGGTCCCTGTCTGGTTGAAGATGGTGGGAGTCGGAACTCATGGCAGTGAGCTGAAATAATCAGATACTAAAGTCACAGAGTTGGATGCTTCAAGTGAAATTGTGGACTGGTGACCTCTAAGTACTGAGGTTTTTAATAAATTATCTAAAATCACTCTATACTTTCTAGGGAGTCTCTTTTATTGCTATTAACTTTGGCATTCAATCTCCTTGCCCTAGGCAAGTTCAGAGCGTTATTAATTTTCTTTACTAAGATGTCATCTGCTCGCACTGATGTTGCTTGCTGTATTTCTTTTCTCCATCATTCAGGTGAGAGACTCTCTAGCAGTGTCTAGAAGGAAAAGCGGAATGGCATTTCTGAGCTCTTCCATTGCAGTTAAGTGCTTTATAAATCTTAAATGTAAAATTAAGATGCTAAAGATATTGCAATTAGACACTGGAATCTCTAGATTATTTGTGGAGATGCCTCACATGGAGGAATATTTGGCATAAGCTATCATTGTAATTTCCTGTTCCGCTGTCACCTTTTGTTATTTATCATGTGGTAGCAAATTTGATTTCAAAAGATATTTACTGATGGATAACTTTAATCTTGTCATACCCCCGCCCAATTTTCATTGACTTCTTCATGACCCGCACAACACGGTATCGTCTTTCCTGGCCTGATCCACAGCTATTTTTTTTCCAGCATCATCTTCTTGTGATTTCAGCCCAACTAGACGACGTGCTGGCTCTCCAATACCAGTTGCACCTCTTGCTCTGGGATTCTGCCCGTGCTTGTCCTTAACCTTGGCCTCATCTGTTAGCATTTTATGGTGTCACCTGCCCTTCAAGGCCTTAAACAGAAAACACCTCTTTAATGTTCGTGCGAATCAGGAAGGCAGATTTCTACAGGTTGGAGGGAGGGCAGGAGAGCCTGCAGTTTCAGTGAGTTCACAGGAGTTGCTGATACCATGAGCTGGAACCCCCATGTTTAAATAAGGAATTGAAGTGTTTCTCTTAGTTACATGAACATTTCTGAGACTTTTTCCTCTTGAAGCTTCATTCTGTCACACAGCTGCCATAAAAGTAGCACCTGGTTATTAAGCAATAATTATTTACCTAATGACTTCTCTGTGCTCACAGAGTATGCCTGTTGAAGGACTACTCATTTCCAACAAACTACAATATTTACAACACTTGAAATTATATTGAACCTAATTTGATAGTGAATGAGTCAGCCTCTGTTCTATGCATGGCCTAAGGTGTATCACTGCAAATGTCAATCACAATTTTATGATACTCTAGGAAAAAAAAATAGGTCATTTGAACTTCCTGCAAGAAGCTGATAAAGCAGAGCTTTAAAAGACCGAGGAGACTTCAGATCTGGACTGTGTCTACTAAGTGCATGTGGGTGTGATCAGTGGCATTCATTAGGACAATAGAAGACTTTGCCAGTCCTTTGGACTCAGTGTGGGTGCACACTGGGACTTGGGCAGCATGGGGGCTTGTCCTGTGAGGGGCTGTGTTTTAAAGAGGGACAAGGTGAGTCTGGGCAGATGGGCTGTTTCTAACCAAAGGCCCTTAGAGTAAAGTGTGCTCCGGCCTTGTTTTTGTTGCTTGGTGCTGCTCCATTCAGGACCAAGTCCAGGACAAACAAATGACCTACACACAGCTGCCTCTGCTTAAAACAGCTCAGCAGACTGTGCTCTCACACTGCCAGATAAAATCTGGCATTTATTTTGTATCTACTGACCTTTGCTTTTAGGAGAGTTGAAAAAAAAAAGCAAAAACTGGGGCTCTTGGATCATTGAGTTTCATAATAATGTTGCATTAAAGGGAAATCACATTTTCTAATAAAATGTTTTTGTTTGTTTGTTTGTTTGTTTTTTTCCCCAAAACGATGCTGTCTTCTCTATAAAATGGTGCACAACTGTCAGGTTGTCTTACTTAAAAATTTTGAGTCATTTGCCTCCAGTGTGTCTCTTTCTCCGGTGATTTCTATTCATTTCTCCAATTAGCAGGTTGCCTTATAGGTTGCAATGAGAAGTGTTTTGCTAATGGAGGTGATCTGCAGACCGAGGAGCACAGACTCAGGCTAATGTGGCAGAAATAGGGAAAGAGAATCCGCTCTGTTTCTGAAGCCTGGTGGGCGCTGTTGGGAGTCATGCGGGTGCCAGTATGCAGACGCCATCTTCCTGAACCCACCAGTTGTTGGCCAGTTCCCCTTCCTATTTTGCCTTGGTTTATGGGAAACCTAGAACTTGCCAACTTTCCCTGCATGAATAGGGTGGGACACAGAGCCTCAGGCTGAGGAGAGGCAGAATTGAGCTCATGGGTGGCAAGAATTGCTCTAAACCTTGGGACCAAAAAGGAAGTGAAATTTTCACCCTCTTTTTCCAAACACAGGCAAACCAGAGCATGGAGTGTATGAATAAGCCAGAAGTTGAAAGGAGTTACATGCAGTTTCTTTGGGCAGAGTTTTCTCTTCTGACCTTTCTGGAGAGGGTCTAGTTTTGGACTGGGGCCTTACTCCGTAAAGTCAAATGGCGCCTCACTCTGAGTTGGCGCAACTCTTTGCCTATGACCGGCCATCCCTCCGTCTCCTGACGCATGCCCAGTGCACATGGAGGACTCTGCCTCCTCTGCCACTTCTTTCTTTCATGCCTCCAGTCTATCGAGATCCTTCCTGTCTCCAAATTTTTAGACATGCATAGTCTCAAGTACATTTGTTCTATATATTAGACACTTATATCGTAAAAATTAATTTCCATTTGGGCGATTCAAGATGTCTTTATACACAATCAAATACATCTAATTGAACACACTTAGTAAACATACAATAAATGAAGAAAATATTTTCATCATGTCCCATGATAGAAAACGAACCACAGAATTTAAGGAATGATTTTAGGAGAATTTGCGTCATTGAGCAAGATGGCTATCCACTAAAAATTAAGGTGGAAACATAAAACAATCACCAACAAATAACTATAACCTGTATTTTGTTTTTCTTTAGAAGAGTTAAGTAAAGAAAATATGCTAAAGTCTTTTTATACCACTGTCTAATCTAGATGCCTTTTGAGATCATCAAACCATTGGTTTTGGCGAGAAAGGACTCATGACTGCATGGCACATAAGTGGTCGTTTGGGGACAGATGCAGGGCTGGCCTCCTTTGTGATGTTTTGGTTCTTTTCTGGTCACACCTCTGAGGGTAGAGACCCCCCGAGGAGGGAAATCACCATGTAAACTTATGATCACCTCAGTTAGGAGAGTGTTTACCATTTTCCCTTAGCATCTGGTAATGTAAAAACATAATGATATAGGGATTTAATAAAAAGAATTGGCTGAATATTTTGATCCAGTGACTATGCAGTTGAAGACAGAGGGAGCAGTAAAAGCACATCTCTGACCTCTGACTTTGACCTCTAAGCTGGAGCGAGGACTGAGATGGGCACCCTGGGGAGAGGAGCATGGTCCTGGGGAGGGACTCTGCGGAAGACTCGTAGCTTAGCCCATTTCGGGGCATTTGGATTTGGGACGTTCTTGAATTTCTGTGTTCCTCAGTTTTGAGCTTTGCAAAATGGATTTATTTGTAGTTTCCATCTCCCAGGGTTGTTGTAGGGTTTTCCTGAGTCATCACGCTTAAATAGCACCCGAGACACAGCTGAGATAATGATGGTGATAGTGATGTAAGATGTCTCCGGTTTAAGAGTGTGTGTGTGTGTGTGTGTGTGTGTGTGTGTGTGTGTGTGTATGGGCAGGGGGAGAGAGGATCATTCCCTCTATTAACATCTTTTTTGTTAACCCTTTCCTGAGCAGGAGTTTGAATGGCAGAAGCCAATCATGTATAAATAGGTCAGGAGTGGAAATAGGTCACTTAGTATTTCAGAGAGATGAGAAGAAGAAGTGTTGAAGTGCGTGCAGTAGGAGGGAAAGAAAATTTACTGTGATGAAAACTGAGACAATGATAAAAGCAATACATGAATGAATATATGAATACCAAACAAAGAAAATAATGATGCTCTGCATTGTAGTTATAGTTTAGACCCTACAGTTTGCCCTGGGTCAGGAATTGGGCTTGCTGTCCTGCCCGCTTTTTCTTAGTTAATCCTTATTCAGCCCTATGAAGCATGGACTCTATATAGATAACAAACTGCCCCTTGGAAGGTTAAGTGGGCTTCTAGTTTCTTTGATTGAGGAAGGGGTGGAATTCACATTCAAAGTGGGGCTCCTTAGGTGCATCCTTGGCCTCCTGGTGGACCTTTCCAGACCCACAATAAGCTCTTTTGTTTCTTTGTATTAATTGCATGATGAAAGAGAAAGCACAAGAAATGTCTGTCATGTCAATGAATGATGGGTACTTAGAGCTTATGTAATTCTTTTCTCCTTTTCCTGGTAGAGTTGAGTAAATCATTAAAGTCAACAGATAACATAGTAGATGTCGATATCCATCAAGAATTGTTAAAGTCAGGCAGAGTTATGTTTAGAGAAAGATCTTGGATTAGTAAATTCCGCCAGTGCTATCACCACAAAGTAGAGATTTCAAAAGTTGCCAAAATATGAGCTTTTGAACTTGGGGGCCTAGTCGCACATAGCATTTCTTGGGAACTTGTGTTGAATCCAGGAAATGAAAACTCATCAATCCCCAGAGAAGAGTCTCCTGGGTGTGTGACTGAGGAAGTCAGCGGGGTTCTGAGCCAAGCTTGGAAGTAGAACTAGCGTTGTTTACCCAGTTCATTCACTGGAGGCGAGTCAAGTTTCTTTATCTTTTTTGTTTGTGATTCAATTTGCTGATTGTCTTTTCCAAACATCTTGTAAGAACTTTGGATGAAACTGCAAAAATCCAGGTTTTATGAACATGTTGAATGCAGCTAAGGAAATATAAAGCTCTAAATTTACATGCTAAATGTGTACCTGTTTTGAATTTGCAGTTTTGATATATGTTACTTTTGGAATAGTGCAGGGAGCTGGTGTTGTAGTGGAGACAGATGGTGGAAGGTGGTAGGCATGGGGATAGAGCAATCCTTCTTAAGCAATCACAGAATGTCGCCCACCCGCAAAGTCCAGTTGGCATCAGCAGGAGATTTCATGGGGGAAATTGTACCTGACATTCCCAAATTTAACATAGTCACTTCAAATACAGAGAATCTCACTTAGGTTTGTTTCTTGGGAGGGGAAATGAGTGTGTGTCATTTGCATCAAGCATTTGTAATGTCGTGTTTACTTGTGTTGGTGCTATAGAAACTTTTTTCCTAATAACTCTGATTCATACTATTGAATGGCCTGTGTTTTTGTCAGTATTTGATTGAAAGTGGAAAGTGCAAGCAACGTGTGAAGTGGTCTTATTTGTTTAGAGCATAAGATAGTTTTAGATCAGTAGTTCTCAGCGAGGGACTAACTTGGCATGGAGGAAGGTCCCTGATTTATTTGTCTCCGTCAATCCTCATGTGATGTACTGAAGGATGGAGGTGGTGTTTGCTCGCTGTGTGTTTGAAAACAGTTTCCCCTTGGTTCTGCTCTGATTTTAACTGCTTTTTTAGGGCTGGATTCTTTTTTCTTGATTATTTGAGATATAATAATGTTCAGAAAAGTCTTGTGATAGATTCTGTTGACAAGCTAAATGACAAACTAGAACAACATTGCTTAATGGCTTATTCAGCTGAGTAAGCTGGTGCTGCCTGTCAACTGGGAGCTGAGAGGGCAGTTCCACTTCCTCCCTGCACACCTCTTCTTGGGGCTGCTTGAGCCTCCTCACAGCATGGAGACTGAAGTACAAGACTCAATATTGTAAGACATAGCAGCTGGAAGCTGTCAGTCTCTTAAAGATGACTTGGAAAGGACATAGACCCTTCCTCTTGAGGTGAGGCATTTAAAAGAATTTATAGCCATCTTCATTCTATCTTAGGCCAAATTGAGCTAGTTGGCTTTGCCTTTATAAGCTGTTTACTTTCATACTTTTTGGCATCTCTTTACCCATTACGTCCTCCTCCTCCTCTTTCTCTTCCCTCCTCCTCGTCATCTTCCTTCTCCTTCTCCACCTCATCCTCCTTCTCCTCTGTCTTCCTTATTTTATACATTTTCAAGGGGGCAAAAATTGATTCTTCGAGAGGAACAAACACTCTTAGCTATAACAATGGGAATATCGATACCCTAGAACATAAACAGATACACAATATTTCAGTGATGTTAAAATTTCATGGGCGTTGCTGCGGTCATTCGGGGAAACAAGGCCTAAAAAGACTCCTTAATGGGGAGATAATGTGCACATTTTTGAAAAGCATTGTTTTTCTTCCACCTCAGACATGTCCTCTCATATCAAGTCTATCACAGCTCAGTCTCAATAATCAAACGTAATTGCTTCTGTTATTCGCAATATATTTAAGCTGGTTGTATGATCTCTCTTTCTCCCTTACCTGTGCGCTTCTAAGGTGTCTGTATATGTCCCTTCAGAAAGCCTGTAATCAATACTTAGTGAATCGACTAAGGGGAAATTAGATTTCGTCTTTGGGTTTTTCCAGGAATAGACCCTGAGATAAGGATTCAAGTGCAAATAGCCTTTTGGAAACACAACAAACACTAGTGGACATCAGGAAAGTGGACAGGGAAGGAGCAAATGTCAATAAAAGTCTGTTGCCACATGAGAGTGGAGCTCAACCCTTCAGGAACATTCTCTGAAATGTGAAAATCAGAATCCAACCCACCCCAAAGAGGCCCACAGCTCTGGGTACGGGACTTCTAGGGCTGAGGAACTGGAGTATTTATAGTTTAATGCTCCATCATTCATTCACTAGGGACTCTTGGAATGCTAATTTCACTCCAATTTTGTGTTTTCAGGAAAAGCCCCAGGTAAAAAGAAACAGGTACTGAAGGTGGCAATCCCTTGGGGAGGCCAGAGGTTAGAAGACCTGAAAACTATGTACAGGCCCCAAAAGAATCAGGCATAAACTTCTTTAGTAATTTATGCTTAAAATAAAATAGATTGGCCTTTGAAATAGGGGACTCTCTCAACAGTAGTCTCCCTGGTTGACATTCATTTCCATGAAGCCAGGAAGCATGTTTGTTGTGTTCAGCACCGTTATAGCCATCAGCCTCAGTAAATAAGAGGATTATGAATGAATGGATGATTAAACTAGTGCTAGGGTTTAGGTGATGTGTTCTTGATTATATTCAAATTCAGGGGGTCAAAGTAGGTAATGAAAACTGATTGGTGTCAGGTGCTGTTTGCCTCAAAACTTTTAAAAATCAAGCAGAATATTCACAAGATTTGTTCCTTTTAATAGCTTGGCCTACTTGTTCAACCATTGTCACTTTTTGTCACTCTTCAACTGAGAGTCAAATTCAGGTCCACTGAACACAAACAGACCCAGGCCAGGTCCTGCTCACTTCCTATAGTACTAAGCCATCGTGGGTTCAGGGGCAGAGGAAAAAACAATAATGTTGACCGGAGGTGGCTGGGGAAGCATCATTGCTTAGATGAGTGTCTGACCATAAAGTGTCTAATTGGTGAGTACCTTTCCATGATGCACTGAAATAGAATATAGCTTGAAGTCCCAAGTCCCTAGAACCTCAGAATGTGATTTAACTTGTATATAAATAGTTTCTTTGTAGATATAATCAAGTTAAAATAATGTCATTAGCGTAGGACCTAATCCAAGTGGTGCCCTTACAATTAAGGGAAATTTGAGCTGAAAGAGAAATGCAGAGGGAAGGTGCTGTGCAGACCCAGAGAAAAGAGAGCCATGTGACCAGAAAATGCAGCTACAGAGGCATACTGAGGATTGCTAGAAGACATCAAGATCTAGAAGATGCAAGACAGGGTTCTCTTCTTAGAACCATCAAGGAGTGTGTGGCCCTGCTGATGTCCTGATTTTGGACTTGAGGCGCTGTAACTGAGACAATATTTCTGCTGTTTCAATGTACAGTTTTAGGACAGTCACCTTCTCTCTGTTTTCCCCTTTCCCTCTGTTCTTCCTGCTCTATCCTTACTTTCTTAAGTGTGTTGCATTGATTAATATTTGACATTAGCCTTTGGGCTTTCTCATATTAAGAAGGACAGTTCATTCTTAATCCATTTGCAGGTGGCCAGAGACGCCTGTTTTTAGACACTTGTGCCTTTTGGATGTCACTCAAAAGGAAGTCGTTCTCCTTGACATGCTTTGCCATCTCTGCCAGGATCTTTTGGGAATGAGCCTTTCTGTAGTAGTTTGATGAGATCAGCCTAGAAGTTGGCACCCATGTTGTTTCCCATGAGATTGCGGACACAGAGCCCTTCCTTCCCAAGGAAATTCATATGATTTTCATAGATCCATGTGTGGCCATTAGACATGGTCCCATGCTGAGAGCTGTCAGCAGCCTACTTGTGAGGTTGAATATCTCACCTGGTTGTGGATCTGGACCAGAGCTTAGGGCCCTGGTGATTTTTCATTATGGAGCATTCTGGTTGTTGGTAAGAGGTAGTGGTATGGCATCAAAGAACAGAAGGGAGTGAGGCAAGATGAGACTAGTATGACTCAGGTATGTGTTTGATTTGAAGACATTGCTTTTTAATTCCATATATATATTTAATATTAGGTCCTCATTTTAACTGAGTGAAGAAAAACAATATATATATATATACACATGTGTATATATATGTACTCTCTACAATAATACACACACATTGTACAGGGTAAGACTCAAGACAGAAAGCAGGTAGAGAGATTAGACCTCGGGGGTGGAGCATGAAGATTTCAGAAAAGCCTTTCCAAATGTGATAGTCATGGAAAGAGGGGCATCAACAGAAAGGAGACTTGCTGTCTCCCAATGTGGATAACTTTTTGCTCTTTTTAATTTTTACCTCCCTAAAGGTATGCTGTGTAGCAAATGAATTCTCCATCCTCTGTGGATGTCTTTGCAACCCAGTGTTCCCCACTGAGCCCTGATCAAAGTGAACTCTGGCTCGCCCAAGCTCTGGCATGTCACCTTCCTGTCCACCTGAAGCCTGGGGGCAAATTTATTTTTAGTTTCCTTCCCACCTGCCAAGATAATGTTCAGTCCTCATCAACCAAGGCATAGTCTTGCAGAGGAATTTTGTCTAGCAAAAAATGAACTGAAAATAAGGGGATGTAAATGTATGTGTGTTCGTCATGTGTGTCTGCTGGTGAGCGTGGTAATTTCCGACCCACAGAGCCTAACTCTGCAAAGTGGAACATAAAGGTCTCCCTGGGGCTGATCCACGGGGCTGACTGCTCCCTTGGGGGATATGAGAAGTGGATTTGAGGAATCTCAAACTCATTTGATTTGGTTTCCAAATCTAACTTTGTTTTGTCTTGACTTCATTTTTCCAAAATGTGCTCCCTCTGTTTTTGTTTTTATTCTCTGCTCTGTGCCCCCTTTATTGCTTCTGTGGAAGATAAGCCCCCAAAGCTGTTTCCTGCTGTTCCCTTACTTCCTCAGGTCTGAAAGGTCACCTTGGGGGTGTCACTCATTTGCATGCTCATCCATCCAACGGTGTCATGGCTAAGCATCCATTGGACCTTTGCGTCATACTCTTTAGGAATAAAATACATTACGTTTTGTCTAAAGTTGACTTTTTAGATCATAGAAAACACAGACTAACAAAATGAGAGCAAAGGAAAAAGAAAAAGAAATTAACATGCAAGTCAATAACCTGAAAACATTTTTGATCTATGTTCCCAGATAATTACAAATGATTGTCTAAATGGTTGTCTAAATCTGAATGGCAGAAAATAAGGAGGGAGAAATATGAAGTTAATTTGTGTGTCTGTGTGTTCATGTGCGATCTCCTCTTCTAGGTATTTTTTGCAATCATTGGGGAAATGTTGCAGGGTGTTAGAGGATCTGGGTTCTAACATCAGGATGCATGCCTCAGAGTGAATCAACCCTGCGTCTTTTAAGAATAATTTTAGAAGGTAAATAAAATAATCCTATAAGGTGCCTGGCACTGGAGAAGTGTGGATTTCTCTCTCTTTCTCCCTCTCTCTCTCTCATACACACACATTTATATCTGTTTTTGACACTGTTTTATGATGAGTCAGACCTTTAGACTCATTATTCAACCTAGGATTTTCTAACTCTAAAGTCTGCTATTTCATATGTGCGCCTTATACTACTTGCTACCAAATTAGGTCCATTATTCCTTTCTGAAAAATGATGTAACAGCCACCTAATCAGCTCTAGACAGGGTGTGGAAGTAATCTGGGATAGCACGCTGAGTGGAGAACTGAATCAGTCTTTAGACAGCTGGGTTTCTGGGCCTGGTTGTCCTTGAAGCCTGTAGCTTGGGGTGACCTTGGCCAAGTTCCTTCATCTGGACATGAGGGAGTCAGTCTAGGTCATCTGGCAGGCTGCTCTTTTCTTAATAGTCTTTATTTCTGGGTAGTTCCTCCCATAGAGTATTTCAGGGCTTATATTTCCACATTTATTTGGGAGGGAGGGTGGGGTCAATATATTTGCGAGAGGAGGTATGTCTGGCAGGGAAGTAAGGAACTGATCACAGCTTGTTAGCAGTTAGCGTCCATGAAGACATAAATATCTGAGCTGGGTTTAGGGAAAAAGACCTTGAGAAATAATATACGATGCTGATACATGTGTATCTTCCAAAAACAAAGGATTCTTTAGAGCATTTGATTTTGTTTTTTTAATTTTAATTTTTATTTAATTGTTTGCACTAGTTCTCTCCCTCTGCACCAGGGACCTGAACCCTGAGGTATGTGGGCTGAGCTCCCTCAGAGGTTATTGAACCAACACTACTCCACCAGGGCAGGCCCCTGCACCTGATTTTAACCGATTAAAACAATGAATTTGCCTTCTGGCCTCTTCCCAGAATTTGGACAGCTGGAAAGATCATCACTTTCATCTTATCAACAAGAAAAAGCCAGATAACTTAAGAAATCTTAACTTTTCTTCAACCCATCTGAGAGTCAGGTCCTAGTACATGCAACTCACCTGAAATGTATGGAAAATTAGGCCTTCAAAGAGAGCACCTGTGAGTTATGAGTCCCCTGTGGCAGAGCATAGGAAGACAAGGGTAGATAAGATGGTATGAAAATACCAGCTAAAATTAACAACCTTCTAAAAATCCATGCGGACTAGACAAGAGCACGGAACCCCTAGTTTCTGTACCCAGGGGAATCCATACCAATATTTAAACAGATCATCCTCAGGCTCATGAGAAAGTTTGAGAGCAGACTAGAGGTCAGAGCAAGCCTCCTTTGATGGCATAGGCATGGAAGAAGGATGTGGCTGCTGCTCACATCGTCCCCGGAGCCTTTTCCCCTAAGGGACACAAAGGTGCACAGCTGAGAAAATTATGTTGCTCCGAGGTCATTGAAAGACCCACTGTAATCATGGAAAGGAAAAGAAAGGAAAAAATCCTATACACCTGGAGGAGCGTCACCACCTGGTACCTAGATCAGTAGAATCTTTTACAGCTGTAACAAAACCAAGATCAATGAGAAAACTTGTTTTCCAAGACTGTAGAATATAGGACCTATGAAAGAGAAGAACCCTTTGCTGCCATCCCCAGCCCCCATCCTCCTCTCAGACTACAGCGCACCTGGTGTCAAGCCCTTGCAGTCAATCTTTGAGGTCAAGGAAAGAGAGACCCTTGGAGTGCCAGGTGTGCAGAGATGCCTGAAAGGTGACTGACGGTGAGCAGAAATATTGAAAGATATCCCTTGCAGCAAACCATATCCTACCCTAAAGGCAAAATAATACCAGAGGGATTAAAATCCACGATACAGAAATAAAACCCAACTGAGACATATTCCAGATGAGATTGGCTTGACATAACACAGTGATGCCTGAGCAAAGGAAGAGATGTGATCAGGTTCAAGTATAAATGCTGTTTCCCCCAGACTCTACTGTACACTGTGTCCATAATACAATAAAACAAGCAACATGAAGAAAATTAGGAAAAACTATAGTATGAGGAGTAATGAACAGAACCAGACTCAGTGATAACTCAAGCAATTCAAAAAAAGATATTATCTTAAAGCTTCTAGTGGAAAAAATGAAGAGCAACCATAAACAGAATAAAATGACACTGCCAAGGAAAAGAGAAGAACAAAACAGGGTAACAGAGATGAAGATGGTCTTAATGAGCTCATCAGTAGACTCAACACAGTCAAAAGAAGAATACATGAACTGAAATCCAAAAAGGGGACTAAAAAGAGTGTATTAAAATAGAAGAATATACAGGACCAGTAGAATATGCTCAGAGGGTCTGTCGTTCATGTAATTGAAATCCCAAGAGAACAGAGAAAAACTGGAGCAGACAAAATATTCAATATACAATGCCTGAACTTTTTTTTTTTTTTAAATACAAGATATAAAAACCACAGAACCACAGACTCAGGAATCTTAGAGAACCTAAAAAAGATAAGTGCTGACAAACGTTCATCACAGAGGAACAAAGATAAGAATTATAGCAGACTTTTTAGTCAGAACTAGAATTCAATAGAATGCTATCTTTTTGGTTCTAAAATATGAACATGAAATAAATTGAAAATTATTTTGTAGGGTGTTAAAGACATGCAAGTGATGTCCAACAATAATAAAAAATAAAAAAAATGTGAAGACCACATTGTAAAAAGCTTTTCAAATAGTTTTAGGTTTATAAATTGTAGTGACATAGTATAAAGAAATGATGCAGTCACTATGGGTAGCAGTGTGGATATTCTTCAAAGAATTAAAATAGAGATTCCTTATGATCCATGTATCACACTTTGGGTTATTTTCCCTAAAACAGAAAATAGTAATTTGAAGAGATGTATGCACCCAATGTTTACTGCAACCTATTTACAATAGCTGGAAGCTGAAAACAACCTAAGTGTCCATCAACAGATGAGTGAATAAAGATATTACACACACACACGCACACACACACACGCGCGCACACACACACACACACACACACACACACACTGGAATAGTACTCAGCTAAAAAAGATCACACCCTACCATTTGTAATAACATGGCTGGACCTAGAGGGTTTTTTATGAAAGAGACAAACATCATATGATTTCACTCATTTGGTATATAGAGAAACCAAACAAATACATGAACTATATAAAGCAAAAATATGCTTTAAATCTGTAAGACCAAATTGGTGATTATCAGAGGGAAGAGGGGAAAAAAGATGGGAAAATCAGGTAAAAAGGGTCAATTAAATGGTGAAAGATAGAATTGGACTGTTAGTGGGGAACTTAGTGTAGTATATACAGATTTTGATTTATAAAGATGCATACCTAAAACATCTATAATGTTATAATGCTGCACTATTTCAATAAAATAAAAATAATTTCTAAGTTTCCCCAATTGATAGTTTATATAATCATAGTATAATAATACAAAATAATAATATTGGTAAAACATTATTAGGTAATTTTCAACCTTTTTAAAAATTTCTGTCTTCCCACTCATGCCCATTACCTATGTGTGCTTTGCTGGAGTGTTTTTACCGAGATTTTTTATCAGGAATGAATGGCAATTTGTGCAATGCATTTTCTGCATCTGTTGAAATGATCATAGGTTATTTTTCCTTCTCAGATTTTTAATATGGTGAATTCCATCTATTATCAAAAGTTAAGCTAAGCTTGTGTTCTTGGGATATTACACTCTTGTTTTGTTGTATTATTCTATTTATATATTGTTTACTTCAGTTTGACAAAATTTTGTAATTTTTGCATTGTGTGAGTATTGATTTGTAGTTTTTTTTCCTCTAATGACTTTGTTCTTATAGAATGAGATGCTCATATAGTCCCTTGTCAGTTTTATGGAAGAATATATAGAGAATTGGTATTATTTCTTCCTTAAATATTTGGTAGAATTACCACCTGGGCCTGGAGTTTCTTTGTGATAAAGTTTTAACTAACAGAAACCATTTATTTTATAGATAAAGGGCTATTCAGATGATTAATTTTTCTTGAATAACTTTAGTACTTTGTGTTTTTCATGGAATTTAAAAACCTAGTCAAAGTTATCTATTTTTCCTTGAATGCTGAGCGTCTCAAATAATTTATCTATTTCATCTGAGCTTTCAAATTTATTAACATAAAAAAGTTGATAGTATTCTCTTTTTTAAAATATGGGGAACCTTCAATCATATCACATCTCTCAGTCTTGATTTTGATAACTCATGGCTTCTCCCTTTTTTCTTGATCAATCTGGCTAGACTAATACCAATTTTATTGATATTCTTAAATAATCCACTTTTGGTTTCATCGTTTTTCCTTTATTGACTTTCTGTTATATTTCATTCATTTTCAGCTGATTTTTATTTTTTGGGCTTTTGGACTCACTTTACATTTCTTTTGTTTTTTTTTTTTTAATTTAAAGTTTCCTTGATATAAAATTATATATAAAATTTATAAAATTTGCTAGAAAATTTCCTTTAAATACTGATTTAGTGACATCCCAGGACTTTTTATATGATTTTATATTTAGTTTGAAATGTTCTCTATTTTAACTTTTGATTTATTCTTTCACCCACAGGTTATTTTGTGTTATTTATTTTCTATATTTTGGAAATTTAACAGATTTTTCTGTTATTCATATGACTTGACTCCTTTTTTTATGGTCTAAGATATGTTCTGTCTTGGTGATTGTTTTCTGTATACTTGCATTCTATTGTTTTTGGGTGGAGTTATCTCTTAATGTCAACTAAGTCAAATTGGTTGGTACAGTTATTTAAATCTTCTATAACCTTGCTCTTTTTTACCTCCATTCTATTAACTTTGAAGTGGTTGGTATTAAAATCTTCAACCAGATTTGTGTTTTTTGTCTATTTCTCCTTGTGGTCTATAATTTTTTCTTTATGTGTTTCCTTATGGTGGAATGAATTTCTTCTTGGGTTTTTCCTTTTTTTTTTTTTATCACTATGTCTACTGTATGTTTGAGTTATAGGTCATTTGTGTTTTATAGAAATATTTATATGTTTCATTTAAAATTTACCATGTTATTTGTTTTCTACTTATTTCATTTTTTTGGTTAACTTTTCTTTCTATTTTGCCTTCATTTTTATGATTTCATTTTCTTTTTTTGTTACTACATATAACCCCTTGTTTTATTATTTTTTTATTTTAGTCATTACTTTGTAGTTTATAGTATATACCTCTAGCTTATTACAACTTACTTTCTATTCATATTAAACCATTTCACATATATTGTTAGGTTCTTACAATAGAATGTTTCCATTTCACCTTTTCTGACCTTTGACTAGTGTTGTAAAACATCCCACCTTTATACCTGCTAGAACTCCATACCACAGTTTTTTTTTCCAGCAGCATAGGATGCCATTGAGTATATATAGAGTGGGTGAAATTTTTGTTCTGTGCTCCTAGCATTTGTCATTTTTACATTAGGAGTTGAAAATTCACATACCTCTAAAGGTCAAACAAGTCAAATATTGGAGAGAAGTTGTTAAGGCTATAAGAACAATCACTGTTATTTAGTATAGAAAACAGGCAGTGGTGGGGAAGGGGGCCTTGTGAATTGAGAGGAAAATCCCTGATAAAAGACAGTGACAAAACCAGCCGGGTCTGATTGTTGCTGTGAAGGAATGAAAGTTGTTTGGCACATTGTCTGATCTTTAAAAAGAAGCAGAAATGCAAAATGTAATTATGGAAATATACATATACATATATCAGTCTTTGAATACAGCTTCAAATTTTAATCACAGAGTAAACTGTGACTCGAATAAAACACGTATAGGTTCAGTATATCTTTGGACTGATAGCTTGCTGCTTGTATTTGACAATAAATTGTTTTACTGCTAACAGAGAACAATAGTTTGGAAGATGTTAGAAACTATTTAAGCTAGAAATACAGCAGGATGGCATGTGTGTGTATGTGTGTGCATGTGCATGTTTGTATTAGAACAAAAAACACACACCCATCTATTCATGCATGTTTACATCTATATGTAAATCAGTATCTATCTACATGCATTTCTGTATCTGTCATTGTCTACCTACCTAATGCTCAATCTATCAATATCTATTTATCGATCATCCATCTATCTCTCTCAATCTACCCGTCTGTCTGTCCATCTATGTATCTATCATCTGTACAAGACTACTCTCCTCAAGTGTTTTCACAAGCCTTGGGGGCTTCCATATACTCTGCGGGCCTGGAGTTATTTTTGTGCCTTTCCCACATAATCTCTTGAGAGAATCTGTGATGTTCAAAAGAAAGGCTTCCATAATTAAAACTGCTTGAACAAACATGGGTGTGTGAATATGAGTATTTTCAGTGAGTTTAAAAATAGCTGTCACTTTAATAGATATAGACAACCCTCTACTTTTATGAGCGTATGTATGCAGTTTCTTAAAATTAAGTTGGGGCTTTTTTAAAAAATAAGGCAGTTGCTAAGATAATTTGCAGCAAGAAGGTCAATGCCAAATTGGAAAAGGTCGTTCTTTTCTGAAAATATCAGCTCAACATAAATTGCATTAAAAATTAATCCTTGAATAAAATGGTGCAATTCTGTTTGTAGCTAGTAGATTTGGGAAGATTATCTAACCCTGTTTTACTTTTCAAAAGGACAAAGAGTAGATAGAACTCTGCATGAAAATATTTAAATGAAAGCTGAATTAAGTAAATTTTTCTTTTATTCACTCATATATTCACTCTTAATCATATACATATCATTTGCTACTTATTTAACAAAAAATGTCTTCTGGGTGTGTGTTTTGTGTGTGTGTGTGTGTGTATGTATGAAAATGCTGGAATAAAATTTAAAACCAGGAATTTCAGAATTCATATTAAAATGCTAAGTGAAAGAGCTCATTAAAGATCCCCAAAGAGTGTCACAATTATTTCTCCTTTCGTTTGTGGAATCTGAATATACCTTTTGAAACATAAATGGAATAAAGTACTAGGAAACCAAGGCTGAGTGCCATTATTTCCTACAAAACCCCAAAGCAATAAACAGAAGTGTGACTATGAATGGAATGTCCGGCCCTACTGATTTTTGCGCACTTGTAGAAATTACCATTTGTTTGGGGTACTGAAGTTTCCCATTACTTTTTCACCCACTTGTTCCTTGGGATTCTCTTAAGAAGAATGTTTGCAATATTTCTGCAACCTGATTAAGGGTATTACTGAATCAGTAATTTGCAGGTTAGCCTTCAAATGCAAGGATGAACTAGGATTAAAACCTGGATGCCTTCCCTTTCACCGAGGACAGTGTTCCAGTTATTTTAGTAAAAGAGGAAACAGGATTTGCCTTCCAAAAGATGCTCCATAGTTTGGATGCAGAATCAACACACAAAGGTGAGATACACCCAATTTGAATTGGTAAAATATGTAAATCCTCGCCTGCTAAACCGTCAGAGATTAATGTCTGAATAGGAGTAGGAAGCGCCTACTGTAAAATTATACAGGGCATGGCGATCACCCCATCCGCATAATGGGGCTTGATTTAGAGGCTCTATTTTAGGATCACGCATGAAGCACCAAATGCAGAAAGCAAGCTTTGTGTAATTTGTTCGGGGCAGTGCCCTAATTTTCTAGGGCATTGTTCACTTCCTTTCTGGAAGAATGAATAACACATTTTCTTTATGGGACTCTGTGCATCTATCATGGGGGAAGAGCAGCTTTTCCAAGTTCCTCTATTAGAGTCTTCTTTCGAAAGTCCTGGCTTATGTTTGTGCAAGTTGTGTTGTCTTCATTGCACTGTATTGTACTTTATTGCACTTGTTAGTTCCTGCAAAGAACTGCAGACATCATTTTTGAGGTGACAGGACCTAGCATTGTAAAGCTGACAGGTGAGAACACTGAGGTCCAGGAGTACAAGATCATGCCCTTCTGACAGCTGGTTAGAGCATCTGGGGTCTTTTCTTCTCAGTAAAACTTGTAAACACCTGAATGGGATGAGATTTCCTACTTGCAGCCTCAGTGTTTGACTCTCTTGAGACTTGGAATTCATATCAAGTTGGCAGTAGCTCAGTGTTTCTCTTAGACGTGCCTAACCTGGGGACTGTCGTGCTTTCATTAGATTATTCTTCACTCTTTTATTACGGCTCAGCCTGCTCAAATAACCAGATTCACTTATTTAAAGAAATGATGTCATTGCTGTTCATTTCCATAGTCTAACATTTATGAAGTCCTTAACATTTTTTCTTAGTGGTTCATTTTGTTTTTCCAGATGATTTTTTAGTAAAAAGTAATCTGTGTTGGTGAGAGTCTTTTAGTTGAAAGGATCAGACCTCCAACTCAAGTTTGCTTCAGCAGAAAGGGATTCTTTTGGTTCGTATTCTTGGAAAGCCCATGGATAGTCCTGAGGCAGGGGCTCCGGGGTCCGGTGGTGAACAGTTCAAGAAAGAATTCTTGAGCGTCAGAGCACAGTTTTAGAAGTTTATAAAGAAAATGGAGGTGAAAGAAAGCAAAGCAGGAGACAGTCTCCTGAGCAGAAGTGCCCTGCAGACTGGAGGCTGGTTGGATTTATACTCTTGGAAAGGGGCTTCTGAGTGAACCCCCTTTCTAGTGTCCGTAATTAGCAAGAGAACAGAACTCACAAGGAAGTTCAAAAGCAGCTGACATCAGGGGCTTGTCCGTGAAGTTCTCCGGTCCGTGAAGTGGCCTCCTGCATTCTCCTGGTCCTAGGTTCCTTGTTGTCTTGGGTAAAACGTGAAGTTGGAATCTTTGCAGTGGGTTAGAGATAAGCTTTGACCTCTCTGGCCTCCAGTGCTCAGGAAAGGGCCTGTCAGGTGCAACTCAGGCAGCATCCATTCTGAGCTTTCCCTCCATCAGGCCTGAGTTGGAAAAGCTGCTTCTGGGGGCTCGAAAGTGTTAAATCTGCCCCTTCTTCTGTCTCAGCTCTCCTGGTCTGTGTGGCCGACTTGTCTCAGACTGACCTTGGGGATACAAGGTCAGCGTGACTCTGCTCTGGTCCAGCCATCCATTAGGTCAGGCTCCTTCCTGCAAGTGTCTCTTCATCCCATCTTGAACTCCCTCTGAATTGATGCCTTTGACCAGGCACATGTCAGCCTGGGCCAGTATTCTTTCTCAAAGTTAGAAGATAGGGGGCTGTGGCCAACAGCCCCCTTTCCACAAAGCTCACACAGTAGTGAAGACACTTCCCCACCGTAGGGGACAGGAGAGTGTTCTTAGCAGAAACCGCTGTAGTTATCACACTCCTCTGCCCTAGACGAGCACGAGTTTCTCAGAGGTACAAGAAATATTCATTTTCTTTCTTTTGTTTTTGAAAAAGGTGTATTATTGTAGACTCAATGATTTATCAAATCATCTGCACTTTGTCTCCTCTTTACCTTCCTCCTTTGCATGCGGGCAGAAAGGGCGCATAGCATAAACCCATTCAAGAAACACATTAAAAGCACTCATTTTCTGGAGTCCCCCTTCAAATATTGCATTCGCCTTTTCCCTAGCTCTCCTAAAGAACTTTCATTTGCACCTGTCACCTAACAGTGTCCACCTGCTGGGAGAAACCCTGTCCAGCAGAGACGACGTTTGTTTCTGGTCCAGGGTCTGCTTGAACGTAGGTGTTCAGTAAAGGTGTTTGGATGATGGGGGAGCCAATGCCTGGCACGTGCCTCCTGGCGAGATGCCAGGCTTCCAAGTGTTAGTGGCTGCGGTTACCCAACGCTGAGATGAACTTGGAATTTGAACTCCATTCTCTCTGATCCCCAGTTTAGGGTTTTAAAATGCTTATTTGTGTATGGTTTTACTTCATTCCCAGACAACTCCTCAAGGGGTCAGGTGGATGTCAGTCTGAAGCTACTAAACTCTCTGTGTCTCAGCCAGTGAAGCTATAGCCATGCCAACTGGTCTGATGGCAGTCGCCATGGGGACAGGAAGACAGAAGGCCCAGAACTTCCTTGCAGTGTGGTTGTCTAACCTTTGTGAGCATAGGGCCATCCTGAAGGTTATCTTCAGGTGCTGATGTATGGCAGACGTCAGGCAGAGTTGAGCTGTCGTCTCTCATAGAATCTCAGGAAGACGGCATCTGGGCGAGTGTCCCCCGCTTTTCACCTGGAGTTCTGAGTCGCTCTGCCCTGTCTCTATCCCATGACCCCGTCCCGTTCCCATGGACACAAATGCACTTCCATTCTCACTCAAGGCGATTCAGGCTGCTCCTTCCAGCCCACTTGGCAGCCCCAGGGGACTCTGTTGGACTGGAATCAATTAGGGGTCAACACAGAAACTTCCAGATTAAGATGAAGTCATGTCCTTACACTTTTACAAAATGCAAATTGATACTCACTGGGCAAGGTAAAGGCACGTATCTCTCCCATTTAAGAAAGTATCAGGGCTGGGAACTTTGTATCCTAAAAGGTAGCTGTGTCCGGGTGAGGTGGGAGAGACAGCATGGATAGGAGATAAGAGACTGATCCAAGGACTTGGCGACACAGTCCTGGGCACTGGCTAGACAAGTCGGAATTCTTTGGGGAAGCTGTCAGGAAGGTGTGCTGGGACTTCTGAGTGTGACCGAAGATGCTGTCTAGAGATGGGATTTCTCCTTCAGGGAAGCCTCACCTCAACTGTTAAGGTCTTTCAATTTATTGAATCAGACTCACCCAGATCATCTAGCAAAACAGCCCTTACGTCAGTCCAGCTGATTACCGACTTGAATTGCAACAAGATATGTTCGCAGCCACACCTGGATCAGTGTTGGATTGAGCGTGATAGTCTCATGAGTGAGCGTGGTGACACATCAAACTGACTCTCAGAGTGCCCAGTGGGACTTCTAGCAGATTCATGCGATTTCGTGAGACCTTGTGATGATAGGAATTCTAAAACACCTCTAGCTTTATCTGTGAGAATGTGAGGATTGTTTGGATGATTCACCTGGATGCGTATGTTATCATTCACGTCTCTCCCTTCTGTTCGTTCCACAAACCAGCGCAGATGCAGGGAGGTGTGTGTGGGTGAGGGAGTGAGCACGCACAGTGTGTGATGCCGGTGTGGAACCCACGGTTTCGACGTTTGTGTGCACGCTCTCTTTTCATTTATCACCGGCATTACCTTCCACAATATTCACTGGACACCTGTGATGTACCAGGAGCTGGGTTAGGCCCTCGGGATGCTTCATGGCATAACAGAGTTTCTGTGTCTAAGGTACATCTGCTCTAGTCAAAGGTGACTGACAATAAAATAAAATTTATGGTGGTGATAAGTGGTAAAAAATAATAAAACAAGGGACGGGAATGAACAGTGTTGAGTGTGCAAACACACACGTATATGATGAATATACACATAATGGTGAGTATATTATATGTGTTTATATATACATATATCCACATGTATATATGTATTCATATGTATATATATATGTATATGTATATCTATATATATATCTATGCTCACTATATATAGATTTAGGTATATATATAAAGAGAGTGGGGGAGAGAGAGAGAGAGAAAGAGAGAGAAAGAATGCTACCTAATTTGTGGGGCCAGTACAAAATGAAAAAATTCAGTGATATCTATTCAAAAATAGGGAGAAAAAGGAATAAACACACATTTTCCTTTTTTTCAGAACCTCTCTATGGGATAATCAGAGTGCTTTTTTCAAGTTAAGGATTTAGATTATTAGTATGGATTTTTCCATTCATCATGAAAATCGTATTTCTATCACGTATAGCATATATCATCATACGGTCGTATAATGGGAAACCCACCTACTGTATAACTCTAAGGATGGAATCATTGAAATCACACATTGTGTATTTCCTAGTTGTGTGCCCTTGAATTTTGTTATTACCAGAACAGTGGAAATATTTTACATCACCAAGTCACCAGTTTTTGGTTTCCTTCCATTGGATTCGACCTTTGACTCCCTGACTAGTCAGGAGGGCCTGAGAGAAGGAGAGGCCCCTGTCTTCCCTTCCCGTCTGTGTTTTCATTTTCAGCAGAGTGGTTGCCAGGTACAGGAAATCCATACCATCGATAAGGGTATGACAGGGTTCCTTCAGCATCCAAGTTTCTGAGCACCAAGTTGACCCTTTTTATGAATGAGGACCTTCTTGTTCTAACCGGTGTCCTATAGGGGCGGTCAGCTCACCTGCTGGCTGAGTCAGACCTTAGCATGCTTACCTTGTACTCACCTTTCTTCTTGCTTCCTACGCATCCAGAGTCCACCTTGTGCCTGTGTCCTTTAATCACATATGTGCTCTCCTGTCCCATCTGACCTAGGGTTACAAAGTACAAGCCCAAAGCTAAAATTGTGAAGAATTTCAGCATAGTGGCATGAAACTAAGAACACTTGGTGAGGGTCCTTAGGAAGATGAAGAAGCAAGTCTTGTGGATCCAGGGACAGGAGTAGTGTGTTCCGAGACTCCAAGGCACGTAGGTCTTTGGCAACTTGTTAGAAGAATAAGAAGGGCACTGTGGCTGGATCCACGTAACTGAAGAGTGAGGTCTGAGAGGTGTGTGATCAGAGAGGCGGAGGGTTATGAATCATGCAAGTGTTTCAAAGCCAGAGTAAGGTCTTGGAGTTTTTTTTATGAAAGAGGGAGGACTTGGGAGAGTTCAGCAAAGCGATGATATGCCATAATTAGATTTTAGAAGAATTCCTCTGGCTGATGTAGCAATACTCTGTGTGGGGCAGGGTTGGAAGTGGTAGGACTAGTTTGGAAACTTCTGTAAGAGACCAACTAAATAGGGAGTCTGGACTGGGGAGTGCAGAGTGGTAATTAAATATGGTTGGATTCTTGGTATATTTCAGAAGTATGGCCAACAGGAGTTGCATATAGAATGGATATTTCCTTGGAGTCCCTTTCTAAGACAGCAGATAAAATGACCTATGGAAAAATAGTGAATTTCCCGAAATTCCACAATCAGTGCATGGCAGAACCGGGGAAGAGAGCAAACAGAAATCTGTTTCTTTTTCATCAATTCTTCTCCTTTTCCATCATACCTAGACTGTCCCTACTTAGTTCTATAACATCCTCTTCTGAACACATTCATTATATTTAGCTGAATTCACTGTAGATTTCATTTCTGGGATTTTTTTTTTTCTGCCTTCTTCTCAGAACAGGAGTTACTCTACCACCATTTTTTCATGATATCTGTGGGCGGGTTGACTGCCTCCCATAGTTTCATTTTGGTCATATCCTGACAGTTTTTTTCCTTTCGTTTTCCTCCGTATCTCTTGGCCCCGCTCTGACTAAACAGAGTTACCAAAACAAAGAGTTGGCTCTTGGGTTGGCTGTACAGTGGCACCATGTACAATTCAAATGTTAATAAACAAATTTATCTGTTCTGCTTTTCAGCACTTTCAGACCATGCTGAAGTCTAAACTGAATGTCCTAACACTGAAGAAGGAGCCTCTGCCAGCGGTCATCTTCCATGAACCCGAGGCCATTGAGCTGTGCACCACCACGCCCCTGATGAAGACCAAGCCCCAGAGTGGCTGCAAGGTGTGTGGACATGACAGGGTACATGGGGGAGCTGTGGGTGGGGCAGACAGGGCGTGGTCTTTAGAATCTTGTGGCACTATCATCACACTATAAACAATCAAACTATGAAACGACTACCAAAGTAAACTAGTTGAATGATGCTCAAAAGAACCTACTGCTTGTTTTGCTTTTCCCTGTCAGAGAGCTCTCTGCCTTTTTGGGAAGCTGCCCACTAAAGTCATCTGTTTAGTATGTGTGAATAAAGCAGTATTTTCGCCGTGTTTTCTATTGCCTTATGAAACTTTGGAAAAGTTCGGATCTCAAAGATAATCTTCCCTTTGTCTTCGGTATCTGAAGAAAGCTTATCTTAAAGGATAAAAAAAAAAAAAAAGCTTCCCAACAACTCTGAGTCTTCTGGGGGAAGGTCATGTCACATTTTTGTTTTGCGTCAGCTCTCAAAATGTGCACTGATAGTCATGCCTCAGAATTCGTTAAAAACACATTTTTTTCACTTACGTAAACTGTAATGCCAACATGGAAGCAGCATCAGAAATGAAGTGTATCATTTTGGTAAGCTTTGGGGTTCTTTCTCACATGATATTCTTTTTTGCATGAATTGATGAATATTGTCATCAGCTTAGTGGAAACAAAGAAAATACGGTTTTTTTTTTCCTATATTTTGTCCTCAGAAGTTTGTTTTGGGGTAGTGGAAATAAACTAGGGCAGGAAATTGCATGTTTGTGTATGGATTTCTTTTATAGCTTCTAGCTACACTCTTTTCCCTATTGCTTTCCAGGTTAGGGAAGCAAAGATCTATTGGCCTTTTTTGCTGGAATATTCCATCCCCTCCCAGTTCTTGCATAGCTGTGGTCAGATTGGAGGCAATCTTGAGGGGTGGCGGTGTGCATGCAAACTCAGGCACGTCCCTTCAGTCCACAGATACTCCCTGGGGACACGGGGGCACTGGGGACACAGAGTAAGCAAGACTCACTGATATGTGTAGGAAGCTTAACTGCTAGTTGAGGAGCAGGGAGGAGAAAGAACAGGTAAACCAGCTCTAGTGAGCATGCTTTCTGAGAGCTTTTGGAAGAATCGTTCTGGTAAAAGGAGCAGGAAGTACTAGTTCTCTAGTCGGAAGTGGACTTGAAGTGGTTTAGATCAGTCAGCAATGGGACGGTAGAGCCGGGGCGTTGAGAGCTGTCCTGAGTGGTGGGGTCAGGTGGGAGGCCTGGGCCTCAGAGACCTGTGTCCTGACACGGTGTTTAGATTTCATTTTAATTAGGATGGGGGACCTTCAGAGGGGTTTAGGCCAGTGGGTCACATGATTCCATTTTAGAAAGTGACTTTGCGTGATAATTCTGCTGAGGCTGCGCTTCCTCTGAAGAGAGCGGACCCACAGAGCTGGCCGTAGGTTACCTCATATGCAGTGCTTCTGGCGAGTTGGTGATATAAAGGAATGATAAAAATAATCAAATTTAAAATGCTATGAGCTCCGATGGTGTTATCCATACTCTCAAGATTTCCTGCAGTCATTTTGGATCCTCTTTGTGCTGGGGAAACAGATCCTTTCAAGACATGTTGTAGTTAGGAGGGGCCAGTCTAAGGAAGAGGGGCATTTAGTATACATGCCCGCAGAGTCTGCTGACATGGAAGGGAAGAAAAAGCAGTTACGGAGCAAACATGCAGAACAATCCTGGACAGGTATGTAGGTAGGTCGGGCCTGGATAGGTAGAAAATGAGGTGGGGAGGGGCTGAGAGGGATCACTTTCTGGGAAAAGGAATGTAGGGTTCGAGATTCATGGAATACTTCTTTTGTTTTTCTGTGTACTGTCTTCATTGTGGTCATTTACTTTACT